>JAQFVV010006230.1:6614411-6813597 GCA_028023455.1 Epiperipatus broadwayi
AACAAGTTGGAACAAAAGTAAAAAATAAATACTTACATCGGAGAACTTAAGGATTGCTTCTTACCTCAGCAGAGATTTGCTGCGGGATTCTATTATTATTATTATTATTATTATTATTATTATTATTATTATTATTATTATTATTATTATTATTATTATTATTATTATTATTATTATTATTATTATTATTATTATTATTATTATTATTATTATTATTATTATTATTATTATTATTATTATTATTATTATTATTATTATTATTATTATTATTATTATTATTATTATTATTATTATTATTATTATTATTATTATTATTATTATTATTGCTGCTTCGTTGTAAATCGGATGATTTTGTGTTGTTAATTTATATATATAATATTTAGTGGATTAAATGTGAAGGTATTTAAGCTTCACACTCTTAGTTCAAAATGCTTGAGTCTGGCTTATTTAAATAAAAATTGAGGCATAGATTAAGATGGGTCCCATCTTTTTCTAATAGTTCTGGCTTGTGTTTTAGAATTGAGAGTCCCATGTGATGTCATTATTCCATCTGATTGGCTGTCATGTAAGCATGTTTAAAGCGTATCTGTTTGAAGGTGTTTATCTTTCACATTATAATAATAATAATAATAATAATAATAATATGTCAAATGCGTTGACCGGGAAGCGAACCTGGGCCAGCTGCTTGGAAGGCAGCTATGCTAACCACTAGGCCACCAACACACTCTAACATCCTAACATTGTTTTACACTTTTTACAATTAAAAAGTTACTTTTATTCATATACTTAAATTTTTTGCTATTTACCCAACTTCTCTTGAATATATATATATGTAAATAAACAATAAGCTAATTTTAATAGCAGTATACAAACATTGTTGACTTAAGAAAAGATTATTCTATGTTGGTTTCCTAACACTTGCTGAGCATGGCATTTGGCGGTAAAATCAGAAACATAGCACTCATTAAGTGCAGGATGCATTATGGAATTTAATTGGAACACAAATTATGTAAATTGATAATTTAAATATTCCACTTTTTAAATAAATGCACACAATTTTTCTTTTTGTTGATTGCATGGAGATTATTAGAAATAAACCACACCTCTTTGACCTTTTGTTTTCTGTAATCACATTCGATACATATAATGTTGATCTTTACTGGATTAAAGATGTACCAGATTCCTTCTCATGCTTTAGAAAAATTGATTTAAACTCAGAATCATTTTTTGCCTGTCTATATTCTCATTGCGATATTTGCATGAGACTCCCATTATATACCGATCTACAAGAAGCTTTGCTGCATTCAGTTTTATTATTATTTGAGGGGGAGGGGTTGATATTGAGGTAACTGTTCTTTATGTTGTTTAAACATCACTGAGATTGATATTGTAATAGATTTTTAAACAATACAAAAAACAAGTTTTTTCAAGATCAAACTCCAAACAGTATAAAATCGGATGCAGCGACACTTCTTGTAGATCGGAATACTATAGGAAGTCACATGCAAATATCACTATGAGAATGCCACAACATAAGTATTTATGTAGTCTTCTTTTAAATATAACAAAGCTATACAGGTCTGCATCACTTAAACAATCAATAAATATAAATTCAAGAAATGTTGCAAAAAAACAGATTATAACCCTAAAAAGAATGATTTCATCATTGATACATTAAAATGGATAATGATATTACGCCATTATTTAATAACAAATACTACAGGATGGACAATGGTTGGTCCATGGGTCTCCCCATAAGTAGCATCATTTTCAGTATCATCTTGGCCAAGTTTGAAGATGCAGTTATTCCTAAAATCTTCACCATTGAACCTAAGTTAATTTGCAAATGATATATAGATGACATTTTTAGATTTACCTAAAGTAAACATCAATGAGATATACAAAAAGTTAACATGGGAAACATCATTTCAATGGACAAATGAACATGAAAATGCCTCTAAGGGTCTGAATTTTTTAGACCTACCTATACAGGAAATATGAATAGTCTGAATTACAGAATGATCATTAAGCCTCTAGAAATTTGGGGGACAATTTATTTGTAGTCTAGTACACCAATTACACATAAATTAGCTAGGATTAAGGAGAAAAGACTAAAGTAATGTTTAATGGATTTTTTCAAAATATGAAAATAAGGATTAAAAGAAGTTAATAGCTACGAATGCCTTGGTCAGATTATTAATACAGATGGAAACATAATGGATGAAATTAATCATAGAATTAAACTTGGTTGAAGTGCTTTTGGTAGAAATAACTTGATAGTAAAAGGAAATATGCCTATGTATTTGAAAAGGGTTTTTTTTAATAAATGTGTTCTACCAATTCTTGCTTATGGATCTGAGACTTAGACACTTAATAGAAAAGCAATACAGAGACTTCAGACCATTCAAAGAAGTATGGAGAGATGCATGTTAGGAGTAACAAGAAGAGATCGAAAATGCAATATATGGGTAAGAGAACAAACAGGTGTTACTGACTTCATTGAAAAAATTAAAAGACTGAAGTGGAGTTGGGCTGGACATATTGCTAGAAGAGATGATAATAGATGGACAATTGAAATCTTAAACTGGACTCCAAGAGATTGTAAAAGACCCAGAAAAAGACTACATGTGAGATGGATGGATGAAAGAAAAAAGTGTGCAGGAATAATGTAGAGAAGAGAAGCTAAAGATCAGAGAAGATGGATTGAACTTGGAGAGACTATCCTGCAGTGTATTGTTAATGTTTGATGATGATGATGAAAGGTTAAGCAGAAACTTAAATAAGATTGATCAAAAAGTCAATATCAATGTCTACATTAAGGATTTATGTAAATTAGTCTACAATTATAATGCACCAATTAATACTGTTAAGAAATTTTATAAAAAAAAAAAAAAAGGCAGCCACCCTCATATCAGACAGACAATAAACCTTGGATAAGTCTGTGTTTCATTCCAAGGCTTTCACTATATATATATCAGCCTAGATCCCCCTGTAATCTCAATAGACTTTTAAGCAACACAAAGGACAAGTTATCTCATGATCAAACCCCTCAAATAGTTATAAAATCAAATGCAGCAATGCTTCTTATAGATTGGTATATCATGGCGAGTCTCATGCAAATATTGCTACAAGAGTTGCATAAGCATGTGCAGGGAGACTGGCCATATTTTTGATCCAGTAAAGGTTAACATTATATGTGTCGAATGTAATGACAGAAAGTGAAAGGTCAAAGGGGTATATTTTATTTTTAATAATTCTCACGCAATCAACTAAAAAGAAAATAGCACGCAGCTATTTAAAAAATGTATTTAAATTAATAATTTATATAATGTGTGTTCCAATTAAATTTCACAATGCATCCTACAGTTCATGAGTGCTATGATTCTGGCTTTACTGGTGAAAGATATGTTCAGTATGTATTAGGAAGTCAACGTAGAATAATCTTTTCTTAAGCCAAGATTGAAAACATTACACTATTATTACAATTAGCATAAGGAAAGATAAAAAATTGTTTCAAATTAAGCTAATTTTACTGCATTTTATTTCATTTATAATCTTTGAGATCATTATCTGATATTAAATAACAGAACAATCCAATCACAGTACAAATATATTTTATCTAAGTATAATCTTATCAGATATTCTTTAAACATCTGTCAATTACACACTATTTTATTTGAAGTGTGAACATTTTAAAATACAATTGCACATTTATATTGTATTTAAATAACAACACAGATGTAGTTGTAATCTTAATGCAGATCTTAACATGAACGGAATCTTGTACATTTTTATCAGTGCCATTTTTTTCACATTACATTTTGTATAGACTTAACATTTTTTTGACATTACTAATTACTATAATATTCTTTCTGCTAAAGTCTTTATATAAATTTTAATGATGCAATATATGGATCAGAACTTTTTCTCTTTATATTTTCCATCAATATATTTCATGCTTTTTCAGTTTTGGGATCATTTTACTAATTTACAGCAGCAATATAACAATTGCAAATAGTTGCAATATGCGTATAATGGGACTTGGGGTAATGGCTGCAGCTATACAGACAAATAAAGTATTGCAAAATATTATTTGATGATTTAATGATATAAAAGCTTTATGCTAAACAAAGTATTTTTTGAGTTTATTTTCAACATCTGCATTAGGAGCAGAAATTCAATCTATTTATTTTAAAGTCATCAACTGTAAGTTTAAGTAATCAATGGGGACTCTTGGCTATCAATTGTCATATTGCATGAAGATTTGGGTATATTGTAAAATATCCGAATAAATACATATTAAAGAATGGTGCAATTTTTATCTGAGTCAAAAAAATTTTTTATTAAATGTTATGCAGAATTTCAGCTACAATTAAATTTAATTAATTTTAACTGTAATTAAATGTAATTTTACTGTTCATTAAGTAAATTACATATTGACTAAAAAAAAAAAATTAATTAATTTTAAAATATATTTTAAAACAGATGTTAAAACTATATGTAATAATATTTAAAAAAAATAAATGTTTTTTTAACAAAAAATCTAGCCAGTATCATATATTGCTATTTAATTCAAAGTTTCCTATTGATAAAGGCCCATAACCCGAAACTAGTCTGGTGATTTGGAAGGCATTACATTTAATACTCATTTATTACTCAAACTTAGGAATAGATGGATTTTGAATAGAGTTTCTTGCTAAATAAGTAAATGGTTTATTGCTCAGAAGTTCACAACAAGTTTGGACATGAAATTGCACAGCTGTGCTATCATCCTTGAACTTGGATTCAAAATATCACCATTGTTCTAAATCACACAGGGGAGTTGATTACTACTTTTAATGCTTATGTAAAGTATTTATTAAAATTTATTGATGTAGTTCAAAGAAATGAAATGTTACAAGTGCATTAATTAGATTGCCAAGTAATACATTTTAGTCTTAATGCTATACTTTATTGCATAATTAACTTGACTCAACTCCAATCAAAAAAGCCTAATACATACTTAAAATAATGTCTACATTGTGTATATATATATATATTAAAAATTGGATAGTTTTATTTTTAAAAAAAAAAAAAAATTTAAATCAAAACGTAAGAAAATCATAGTCTTAGAATATTTTTATTTCAAACATATGATCTAAATTGTTTTTTAATTATGAAAACTAAAAAAAAAATAAACACCACAACTAGAAATCATATGACATTTTGTTTATCAATTGAATATTTTTTGACAAATTGTAATAATTCTAAGTTAACATTTAATATTATTTTTTTAAATATAAATTGATTTCATTTTATTTAATACCTAATGATTATGTTACTGATATTTTTATTTTAGAATTTGCTATATGTAAATATGTTATTGGACTAACATATACTGATGTTCGTCATTTCTTATTACTTGACCTTAATGTTTTTTCAGGACAGAGTTAATAAACTTGGTTTCTAGAAAGTTGCATAATATAAATACACCTATATGAAAATAATATTTAATTTCAGTAAAATCCAGGTTTAAATTAAAGGTTTAGTTTTTATAGATATCTTTTTATTTTTTTAATGGTTGCTAAGTTTTTATTCAAATCACATTTCAGAGTTGACAAATATCTTGGAATGGAAAAAAAAAGTTCCCCTGTTTTTCTTGTATGATTCATTTCATGATTTATTTTTAGTTCACGCTATTTATTAAGTAAGTTATATCTTGACATTTGCAAAAAAAATCAATTAATTTAAAATTGCATTTCATAATAAGATGTCAAAACTACAGTATACACATTAATATTGAAGAATCATTGTTGCTGGTTGTAGGTAAAAAAAATATGACTAAAATCACATAATGACTTTCAGTTTTAAATAAAAAATTAAGTATTAATCTATAATATAATTATATGGATATTATAAATATTACATGAATATAACTAGTAAAGTCTTTAAATAGTTTACACATAATTATAGATTACAAGTAAGATGTTTAACTAAAAAAAGATACTTATTTTTTGTAATTAATTACCAGTCTTTTAAAATCTGCACCATAAAAGGTTCTGTTTGTTGATTCAATCATTTTTACATTTCTTTTTTAATCTCATCACCATAAACAAAAATTTCTATATCCACATCTTTTTCAGAAATTTGTTTAATCTACAGGTTTTTGTGTCTGATTGTCATTTTAGCTATTGAAACTAGTCTCTAAATATTAATACTTTTTATTATTCATTAGACTAGATATTATCCAATAATGAATAATATTTCTGTAGCATAATTTTCACTACACAGCTCTCACACAGAGTAGGGACTGGTTTATATCCATTTTTAACATCTTGTGGAAGGTTGTTATCATAAATATATGATCAAAAATATGTGAATCCCCAAGATTTATCATTTTGTGCTGAACCAACACTCATCAGTTAGCTCAGATTACAATCTCTTACACATATCATTATCATTATTCAATATATATATATAAATAGCAAATTATTACAGATTAACTGATAAGTGCTAAACATGCTGCCCTCAAAACTTTGACACAAATCACTTAATGAAAGTGTATTGATAATTTTTATTAGTCATTCATTTGACTAGAGATTATCCAATAATGAGTAATATTTCTGTAGTGTAATTTTCACTATACCATTCTAATGTAAGATAGTGACTGGTTTATATACACTTGTAACATCTTGTGGATGGATATTTAATCATAAACATATAACCAAAGACATGTGAAAAAGATCTATGATTCCCAAGATGCACATTTCATGCTGTAATAGTGCTCATCAATGATAAAGATATGTTTAAGAGGTTGTGATCTGGGACAATTGATGAGTGCCAGTCCAGCATGAAATATGCGTCTTGAGAATTATAGATCTTTTTCACGTGTCTTTGGTCATATGTTTATGGTTACATCCTTCCACAAGATATTAAAAACAGATAGAAACCAGTCTGTATCTTGCCTGAGAGTGTTGTGGTGAAAATTACACTAAAAAAAAAAATATTTATTATTAGTCTCTAAATAGTCTTTTCTCTAGGCTAGAATGAAGTTAAATTGTGGTACCATCTATTGATATATATATATATTTCTGTTAAAATTGTTGAATTGTTGTTTATAATCTATTTACTGCTTTCACTTACATAGTTTAGTGTAATGGTGGAGTTGCAGATTCCAGAGTTCAAGACTCGTGGATTATAGCTCATCCCTACCATTTCAGGTGCTTCACCTCCTGAGCAATAAACCATTCACTTATTTATTTTAAGGGAAATGGTTAAACAAATCAATAACTAATTCTTTTTAGAATATCTTCTTATTTATTTATAGTATCTGATTTCTTATTCTAATGCAAATAATTAAATGAATATATAGTACATGTGTTTATTAAACTAACAACTATTCATTTTTTTTTAAATATAAATTTTAAATACAAATGCAGACTGAAGATACAGCACCTGTATATATTTGATGCATTTCTCAACCAGATGTGAAAGTCACTCATATTTAAATCAGGCATCAGACTAATCCATTTGGCACTTCATTCTTTAACTGAAAATACTGAAGAAAAAAAAAAATCTTGAAACGACTTGGAAAAATTTCAAAACATCCGCTTTCTAAATTTGAAACCGTCTGAGGAATATAAAAGTATTTTTTTATCTTTAACTTTTTGTATGACTTAAAACAATATCTGAAAATAATATAGTCAACAATGTTTTACCTTTATCATTTTTTGGGTCAGTTAGTTATTAGATTTTGTTTAATTCAGGTGCTTAAACAATATGTAATTTTAGGTTTTGAAAATATTTGAATTATAGCCTGTGAATGTAATTAAGAATGAATATATAAACACATTTTTACATGCTCTTAACTTTAATAGGTCTAACAGGAGGCAGCAGAACATCTCATTATATATCCTATATTAATTTGATTTTCATTAGATCTTTTTAAAATCAATATAGCTTTTCTTAAGACAGTCTTTTTTCTAAGTAGCAAAACCCTCCATACAGTAGTGCCACTCAGTACAAGCCAGAGTAATCAATGGATGCCAGAAGGCTTGTGCATAAAATGCCTGTTTTAATAACAGTTATGAGCAAGCATAAGAAATAGTGATCATGTGATGTTTGATAGTCTTTTTTCTAGAGCTTTTACACGTTTTTTTCTAAAGCATTTAAAAAATATTTCAAACTTTTAAATACATAGTTATCTATATAATTAGTTAGAATACTTAAAGAACTAATTATCAAAATAGGTAATAATTAAAATTATTTATTTAGCCTATAGAAAGTTGCTTAAGGAATCAATTGTCAAAATGACAAGTTGAGCCCAATGATTCCTTCAGTATTTGACAATATTATTATTATTATTATTTTAGTTAGAAATCAATTCAAGAATTGTTAGCTCTTGAATCATTTAGTCTGATTACTGAGTGAACCCAATGAATATTTTTGAACAGGAGATTTTTAAATATGCATTTTTGCTAAATTTTACTTTACTAAAAGTGAAACTGGAATTTTATTTGACTGTTTTTTTAAAAATTAGTTGAAAAAAAAAAGTTTCAAATCAATAAGATGTATATTTGATAGTAAGAAAATAATGTCCTGTGTTATGATCAAATCTACAAATGCATGATTCTTATACAGTCTTAATAACTTTGCATATATATATATTAGTATGCTTGGCAAAGTGTGTTATTCTTCCTTTATCAATACTAAAATTGGACTAAGCTAAATAGAAAACTGTCAAAAGAAGAATAACACACTTCCCCAGGCATAGTAATATATGTGTGAAAAGTTATTACAAATAAAGAACAAAAATTACAATCTTAATAAATTATTTTTTGACAAATATATCAATATTGGGCCAATATTGTTAATGACAGTTTATAATGCTAGAGATTGTTATATTAATATTATCCTACATATAGGTTTTAAACTCAGTTAAAAGCCAAAATCGATATAGAGTGGTGACTTTTAACTGAGTTTAAAATCTATATTTGGGTATAACAATTTCTAGCTTAATAAATAGTTACTAATAACATTGATATATTTATTCAAAAGATTCTAATTCATTATTAAGATTGTACAAGTTATACACTTATAGAATAAGTCATAGTAAAGTATGATGGATAAATAACAAATAATTTTATGTTGGTCAAATGATGACACCAATTCCCACTTATTTGAAAAAAGAAAGATTGAACAAATAAATTTACAATTCAAATCCAAAAAGGTTACTATGATGATTTACCAGCCAGATTCTTAAGACTTGTTTGTTCTGTCAACTGGTGTAAAAAATAATAGATTTTTTTTTTTTTTACTAACAAATAACTGTAAATAGAAATTCTGATTAATTATCTGAGTTAAATAATTATATTTTAGAAAAAAGTATTTTAAAAAATTTCAAACTTATATTTAAAATTGAATCATTCAAAGAAGGAGTCATCAGACTTAGTAATTGCTAGATGATAATGGTTTTAATAATATTTGATTATTGTTTTACCCTTCTGCTAAGAATAGCTAAAGATTCATTTACTGATAAATTTTGGAAGGTTAATTGTGTTGTCTAATCACAAACCTATTAAAAAAAGGTTCTAGATCTCTTTAGAATTTAATTTTTTGAAGTTTTATCCAATCTGATTTGGAACTTAAGCTTGTTGAAATATGGTAGATAATTGTGATGAGTGCTGGTTCAGTACGAAATGCATCTTGGAGGTCATTTGTCTTTTATTGTATCTTTATTTATATGAATTTGAAAAGAATGGGGAAGTTTGGAGGTGTTTATTATTTCTATATAGATAATTGTGCTATCATTACGTAATGAAGTCAGTACCAAAAAATATGTATAGATGTCTCCCAATATCCATATCATTTGATTTCAAACCGTCCCCTGAAACTTCAAAACTATAGATAGTGAAGTCTATAAATATATATATCTTTTAAATCATTAAAAATTATTTTAGTATTATTTTTACAACATAAGCACCGATTGTTAATGATCTAAGATTATTATGTGCAATTATTGTGCTAAATAAAATAAGTATCCGTTAAAAAATTCAGCATTTTAAAATTATATTGATGTAATGTATAAATCTGTAATATTATTTAATTTAAAAATAATGTGCATAAGATATCAACAACAAAAATAGAATAATTAATTATGAAAAAGATAATATATAAGAATAAATTTTTAAAAAAGACCACTTATATACTCAAATCTAGACGTGTTCACTCTCACTCTTTTTCTTTTTCAAGATAAAAAATAAAAATACAGCTTTATTTGACGATACAAAGTATGTGACAATTTCTTTTAAATTTGGGGAAATTACCATCATCATTACTTTGCATAATTTATATCAGTGATGTGAAATAATATTACTGTCAGTGGGATAGCAACCATGTGACTGATTGATGTCCTACTGCGTTGATCACGTAAGATAAGGAAATGGTTGCCTTAAAGATGTTCATGATGTGACTCGTGAAAACAAACTTAAGCAAAATGTATAAATACAAATTAACCTTAATAGCAAACTTTAGATAGTGTGCCACCCAGTGTGAGCCATAGCAATCATTGGATGCTAGATTTGTAAATGAAATCCCTATCTAGTGCTTATTCATCAAATATTCTTAAACTAGTTTATAATCGGTGGCTTTCATTAGTGAGGAGTTTTGGATCTGAAAGCATTGCACTTTAGATCTTAGGATCTAATGCACTCTCTACTAGTCACCTTTTATCTATTAAGTTATCTATAATGCTATAGGCCCAAAATGAAAACACAACAGTCATACAGATCTGAAACAGTTGGTATCTATATATTTCAGTATCTTATTTTTAGTAACTGCAGTTATTCTATGGGCAGGATTAGTATAAAACAACTAAATCATCACGTTTTTCTATGTGTACACAATTTGTTAAACAGTAAAAAAATGTCTAGGCCATAGAACTACCCAGTGTAAGTTTTAATAATTAATGGATACTAGAATGTTTGTGCATAAAATTCTATCTAAGGCCTATTCATCCAATATCTCCAGACTAGTTTTTAGTTTGTGACTTTCATCAGTGAAGGTTGCATTAGATTTTAACATCTAGGTGCAGTGCTCTCAGATCCAAAGCTTCCCACTAATAAAAGAAGAAGCTATAAACTAGTCCAAGGATATTGCATGAATAGGCACTAGATAGAGATTTTTGGCACAAACCTTTCACTGTCCACTGATTACTATGTTTTGCAGTGGATGACATGCCTATCCTGAGAGTTTGCTACTGTTTAACAGCTTGTATAAGTACAGGAAATGATGATCATCCAATGTTTTAGTGGTTTTATATGAATCCTAGTCATAGGATAATATTGACTATGGTTATTAAAAAATCAAGGATATTAAAATGTGTAGATACTGAGCTGGGATAAGTGAATTTCTTGGATTGGGTTGTGTTTTCATCTTGGGTGCATAGCTTTATAGTTAACTAAACAGGTAAAAGGTAGGTAGTGGAAGGTTGTTAGATTATAAGATCTAAATGCAGTATTTTCAGATCCAAAGCTTCATCTTGCGTTGTTAGACGAGAGGTATCGCAGCCGCCATGCAAGCAAGTAGTTGGTTGCAGACGGTTGTGGGTTCGCGTCCTGGCTGATGGTATGACACATGGAAAAAAAAAAAAAGCTTCTCACCAATGAAAATCACAAGTTAGTAACTAGTCTGGGGATATTGGATGAGTATGTAGTAGATAGGGATTTTATGCACAAATTTTCTAGCATCCATTGATTACTATGGCTTGCATTAGGTGACACTACTGTCTGAAGAGTTTCCTATTGTTTTAACAGCTTATGTATTCATAGAAAATTGTGATCGTATGATGTTTTAGTGGTTTTATATTAAAATTTAACTTATAGAATTACTGTAAACACAGGTTTGAAGATGAGAATAATTATATATTAAAGAGCTGGAACTTATAATATAGATTGAATATTGGTATTCTGAAATTATTGGCTCTTGAAACTTTATGAATTAAGAAATTTTATGGATTTGAATAAAATCACTCAAATAATTATAACACAAAATATACATACACCCATATTAGAGATAAGCTTTATTTTCCAAGATAAATCTCACTAAATTCTTTAAGTCAAATAATTATAAAGGACAAAAGGGGGAAATGCTTAAAATGTATTACTATATTTGCTGCTTTACAGAAAAAAAAAAATTAATTAAAAAAAATTAAATTTAAACACTATTAATTGAATAAAATTAAATATAATTTATTAACATAATTTAAATATAATTTGCTTTAAAAAGTTTAGGTAAAAAAAAATAAATTGAATTAAATTGAAAGTAATTTATTAAATTAGAGACTCTTGCTTAAAAAATGATTAATTAAAGAAAAAATCTCATTAATTACATTTACTTGATTATAAAGAAAATTTCAATTACATATATGGCAAAAAATGCAATAATAAAAGTTTTTGCTCTTTTTGTATGCTGCTTTACAAATTGTGATGTTGATATACAACTTTTTGCTTTATGGTTGAATGCAGTTGAGAATTATGCTTTGATGATTTTTTTTTAACCAATACATCTTTTTCATAAATGAGTGCATTATAGAAATTGTAGTTTTGATATAAATTTTTGCTATACAGTACAATAGTGACTGACTTTAAAATGTTCAAATACTGTATTATAAATTTTCAAATTCATGGATATTAGAATAGTATTATTCAATCTATATATAAATCTTAAATATTGGAGAGCCTATAATTGAGCTATGTATAAAATATTTGATATATATTGTAACGGTCCGGATTTTCAAGATGGGGAACGTGTCTCACTACGGTCAGACCTAGGATCTTCGGGTAGGATACTGTGAATGATATGATGAACTACCTAACCGATGATCATATCTATCTCCAATGGGCTAGCTCTAAGTTTACACATTAAATTTTCATACAATTTGGGCTAGTTCATCCATTCCTCATCCCTCTTCCGGGTTCCATTATGGCTCAGCATTCAAACTCAGGGAAAAAATTTTATTCGGCTCTCTTCAGGGGTGAATTTATACTAGATAGCAATTACTGCACCTCTATACAGGTTCCAATTGATTTAAAGATCACATCCAAATGTATTACTATATTATCATATGAATGAAATGTGTGTGTGTGTGGGGGGGTTTATGAGTTGATGAGTGAATGTATAAATGATTTTGACAAACTAAACACCAGTTTAATTTAAATCAAATTAACATTTATTTAAATAAAACAAAATTCAAAACTCTTTAACATGATAAAAAAATTATAATTGTATGAGTCAAGAATGTATTTCTACCACATCATCGATTAAATGTTTTCACTATTCCAACCCTTCCCATGGTAGAAGTACATAAAAAGGCACTAATTATTTGCAAAGCAAAATAAAAAATATTTTATTAAATTGACCATGAAGCTGACTAACTAATTTATAATATTAAGTATATAATAGCCTCGTCATCCAATTCCAGTTATTGCTGTCCATCTTCTTTGGGAATCTCACCTCTATGTAAAATTCCCTAAAGTTGATAGAAAAGAACATCCGCAGTGGAAGTTTAGTCACTTATACTGAAAAAATAAAGATAAACAATTATTAGTTAACAATAAAAAAAAATAACACAAACTGTCCTATAGTAGTGAATGTGCTTAACATGGAATAGTATCAAAAATCTTAACTCATTCCATATCAGTGATGATGATCAAATGTCAAGTCACTACAGAGGGAAATCTGACCTAAACTTTATTAAATATAAAAAATATTTTGTCTAACTTAATCTCCCCCTTTCACTTTATTGCTTTTAAGCATAATGGACTTCCAAGTTCTAGGCACATTTAAGATACCAAATATGGAGATAAAACAAAACTAGAATTTTTACAAACATATAATATATATATATAATAAAACAAAATGTTCATTAGTTCATTTTGATTGATGTCCATGATTTTGGCATTAATGTCTCTTATGGATACAGTCTCTCTCTCTTCGAATTCTGGACCCATTTAGATACTAATTGTAGAACTTTTGATGTTTTTGTATGTATTATATATGTAAATAGATCAAATTGCCACATTCTATGGTAGGACTGTAGTAATTGAGCCCTATGGCAATATTAATTTAGCCAGAATACATTGCATAGCAGTTCATAATAGATTTACTTTTTCTTAATTTACTATTTGGCATTTATTTAATGGCTTATATAAGAAAAAAGTTACTTCATTTATATATATGTGCTAGCGATGTTTTACTCCTTTTTTTCATGTTTGAATAATAGTGCAGTGTTTATTTTTAAATTTCAATTTAAAAATCAATTCAGTTCTTTTGAAAAATTACACGAATTTATCAAACTTTTTTCTGTTTAAATGTTGTAATTTCTTATAATTTTGTACTGTGAAGATTATATGAATAATCTGGAATGTTCAAATAAGTCATCCATACTTCTCTTGGATTCGAACATTCGATCTTTAAAAGTTGGCTTTGTACAGTTCTTGTATCATTTGAAAAATAACAAAAGACCACAGAAATGAACTGGGTTTGCTTTTATACCCTGCTTAGTTTCTGGTGTTTAGTATACAAGCATTTTCTTTTCTATCACTGTAACTGTCTATTGTTGGCATATTATATTGATTGTAATTAGAAAATAAAATTACATAATAGAATTTTATTTTTATTTTCCATGCTTGATTGCCTAGTGATTGGCTTGACATTGGGTCATCACTATGTCTAAGTCTTTATTCATGATATTCAACATACTTATAAATAACTCATTGTTGGTATATATATTGTAACCTAGTGTTATTGACACTTGGTTTACTTGGCATTATTTCTGCAGGAAAACAATGCTATTCTTTAAAGAAATAAAAAGATAAAATAACAATAGTAATAATTGAGTAATAAAGTATGCTATTCACTCACTTTGGCATGTTTTGGGTGAATAACTAATAGATTTAATAACTCAATGTCATTTTTAAAGAGAGAACATGAATAATTTAATTGAGATATTAATAATTAGAGCAAATTAATATGGTATAAAAGCTAAACAGTAATTGATTTTGGATGGGTAGAGGGGAGAGTGGATGAGTGTCTTATCATAAAGCACAATAACTTCTGGTAATTTCTTTTTGTAAAAAAAAAATAAAAAAAAAAAAAGAAAGAAAAAAAAAAGAAAAAAAAATATATAATGTTTAAAGAATTATACATCACTGATTGTTAATTTAATGTATTTATTATTTTTTTTATATTGTCAAATTACTTTGTAATCCAGGTAAATAATACTAAAACTATATGATTGTAATAGGTTTTTCCTTTCTTTTGTTTATGTTATAATCAAATGATTATTTTTCTGGAAGAGGTCGCTAAAGTAAAAAAAAAAACAACAAAAAGAAACAACCAATTTCATAATCAAGATCATTTTTTTTGAAAAATTTAGTCTGCTTATAGTTTTCAAGGAAGGAACAGTGCTGAAATTTGGTAACTCAATTTTTTCATTTTATTTTGCAGAAATAAATGTAATCAAAGTAAAATTTTACTAATATAATGTGTGGCTAAATTTTTTTGATAAGATATCCTGATTTTCTTTGCCATCTACCTATTTAAAGACCTTTTATACTTAAAAGTTTATTGTCTCATGCTAAAGTTCAAAAATGACAGAATTAACTAAAAGAGTCACGAAAAATTCTATTATATCTAAATTAAGGAAGAAAAATGATTTCCAAGTGAGAAATAATTATTTATTAACTTTATGTCATTTATTGATATTTTCTTGGTATAGAAAGAAAAAAAATAATAATTGAAAGAAATATTTTGAAACCAAGGAAAATCAACTAGAAACATTTTCGCGCTCTTTCTCAATATTGTCTGCCTTTACAAGTAATGTAGTTACATACGTTAAAATATGTTTTATTCACCAAGAATTGTCTGGAAATAATAATAATGATAAATAAGATTAAATTATGCACCTGTATATTTTAAAAAAAATATATATATATAAAAAAATATAAACTTTCTCAGAGTAAATATAGGAAAAGCCATATAGGGGCATTCTTACGGAGAAGTTACCGTTAAAAAAATTTATAATTCCTAAAGTATGAACAAAACCAAATATCTTAGTGACTTAATGATAAAAATAAATGATATATTATATTATACATCAGTTGGAATTATTAAAACTTCATGTACAAGTAAATTGACTGCAGTTATTATCATAATAATCTCTCGGAAAATTGCGCATTTTCGTCCATAAGTAAGCTAGCTAATAAGTATACGTATCATCAATAATAAAAAAAAATATTGTGTATGTTTATCGTCTATAGTCAAATATTCGTCTATGTTAGAAGTCTATTTTTTTCTTGGATCCCAAAATTGTAGTAGTTTAATTCAAGTAAGAATTAATCTTCAATTCTGCTATATGTTTCTTTACCTAATTTATTAAACGCACAAAATAAGAGAAAACTTTTATTTAAAGGAAATAATACCATGCGTTTATTGTTTTTAAACTTGCTTCGTGAAATACCACTGGATAAAGCTCTTCACCTGGACTAATTGCTCAACAGAAAAACATTTTCTAATGAGAGAGTATGCACTTGTTAATTAATGATTGTTTAAAACTAAGTTATAAATGATATGTATTTTTTTTATATCACATAGATTAAAGTCTGTATGGTCAAGTGATATTTAATAGCCTTGTAATGACAAAGGTATGTTTTAATATAATTATTATAGGTTAAGTTGATATTTAACACGAAAGAAAAAAAAAATCTATAAAATATGTTTTAATTATTACATACAATTGTAGGTAGAAATTTTGTATGTTAGATACGTAAAAGAAAAATATTTAGATATTTAAGGGGTAAAATAAATATTGAAAATTATCAGAAGTAACTAAAAAAAAAAAAAAAATGCTATAACAAAATATTTCTTATTAAAGTTTTGAAACGAATTTATACTGTATTAATTGAGGAATTTATTCCTAATTATTCTTAAATAACACATCCACTTTATTTAGTTTAAGATAGTATGCTACCAACTATTTTGAATGTTCCTTTATTAAAATTAAAATTATTATACTTTTATTCTATGATGTCCATTGATTTCAGATGTTGATCAAAGTATACACGGTAACATAAGTTTATTATAATCAGTGTATTTACTTATCCTGCCCAGATATAGCATTGGTATATGCTTAATATTCGCATAGGTAATAATTATAATGTATTTATTTTGTGGGATGAAAAATGATCTCCCCAAAAGCTTTGTTTTCCATGAGAGGAAGATTTTAAATATAATGTTCGGGTATGTTTATAGCCCAAGTGATCGATTCTCATAGATAGGACGATCAAGAATTTATCTAGCATTTAGTATGCTTCATTCGTTTAAATCCCAGGAGAGGATTGTATTTGGTGTGTGTTCGTTGTATGCCCAAGTAAGAGGCAAGAAACCACCAAAATATTTTAATGTAGTAGATTACTCCACAGACCCTCGTGGTTATTCCATATTCCTCATGTGAAAATAAAGATAGCTCCACCATGGAAGGTGTTGATTATTGTGCTTAATTTTGAAAGTTCGGGCAAGATAAAGGTTATATTGGAGGTGTTAGTTCCTCAAGATCCACTTTAGTATAAATAGTGCGTTAGTAACTAAGATCAATATCTGTATTGTGCTGCTAAATATTGCTAGTATTTGACAAGTAAATCAATGGAGAAAGTAATTAAAATTGCGTAATTTAAAACGCTTATTTACTGAAGGAATATTCAAATGCAATATTTAATTCTGGTTAGTAATTAAATAATACTCATATTTAAAATTATACGTATGAATAAAATTTGTATCATAACTTAAGTTAGCATTAAGTTAAATGTAAGATGGTAAGTGTAACTTCTGATAACTGGCCTATAATTAGAATAGGTTATCCCATTAAAGACCATAAATAAAGTAAATGTATTAGAAATAAATTTAATATTTTGCGTATTGCATATGATGGGATTAATCATTTTAAAAAAAAAAAAATAGTTAGTCAATAATTTTGAATAAAAGCTTCTACAAGGTTACCAAAATTTAATAAACAATGTATTGGTAATGAAATGTACTTTTAGTTAATCAATCCATATGATTGCATACAGGAGAAGTAGTAACCTCTAGTCCATAACCAAAAGAGTATATAGATTACTGTCAGTTATATTTTATATTTTGTATTACTATGGGATTATTGAATAAATGTTCATATTTTTTTTTTTGTGATAATAATAAATTATAGTCTTGTTAAAATTTGTTGTAGATTCATTTTTTTGTTTTTATATGCTAAATATAAGTGTTTGCACAATATTTGCAAAACCTTTTCTTGAGTCCGAAATCATTCCAAATTCTTAAAAACTTAATATACCAGATAAATAAAGTTAAGCAGATCGGAATATGTCATTATATTTTAGTTTAATGATAATTATTTATGGAGTTGAAAACTTAAGACTAAACATTCACCTTTGTATATAAAAAAAAAAAAAAAAGAATTTATTCCCAAACCATTAACTTTGGTTGCACATTATTCCATTCCCATTTAGTTAAATTGTCTAAGTAATAAATCTTAGTTATATTATTGTGTTGTCATGGATGATGGAAGGACACAAAAGCACCCTTGTCTTTTTATTATTCTGACTGAGATTCTAAAAAAAAAAAAAAAGGGCTGTGTTATTCAAAATTATACGTCATTATTGAATAGAATTATCATCTCTTTAAATAATATAGCAGTTGATATGAGAGATGAAGACACATTGAATTTAAGTAAAATAAATGTTTCCTATAGCCGACCAGAATGCCAGTCATATGCGACAACACAATACTGCCGAGCATTTCCTTACATGAAACAAAGAACCCTGAGATTAATATTATTATAATTATTCTTTAAATTAATAAGTGATCAATTATTGTTGTTATTACAATCGTGGCATGGTTTAAGAGAATTGAATGTACAATTGTATTATATGAAAAGTATTTTAGATCATATTGGAAAATTAATGGATATGTTGCTTTATTTTGGTTGCCTTAACAACAACCTGTGTAAAGTAGTGTCATGGGTGCAAATAAATAAACTAATAAAAATAAAGAGTTAGAAATAAAATAAATTTCTAAAACTAAATTAATTATTACTGGGTTAGAATATATATATATAAAGAATTTCTTCAACTGTTTTTTTATTTCTCATTAAATAAGGGAAATTAGTTCATTGTGACATATTCAACAATCTATTAGTTAAGCTTGGGTTTTAACTGGGTTTGATCTGGTGATATGGATAAATAAAGGCTGATTTCAATAGGATTGTAAGCTACCCTTGCAATACTGTTTTAAAGAAATTTTCTTTTTCAGTTATACCAATTCCCCAAACATCATTAATCACCCAGAAGAATAAGTTAGAACATTATTAAATCCTTTTATTGAAATTGAAAAATTGATTTGTTTATTGTTATTTGTTTGTTTATTTAACTTTTGATCTTTTTTAAGTTAGAATAAAATTTTAAAATTAAGGTTTAATATCTTGAAATTTAGTATATAACTAAGTAATATAAAGCTAATCCCTATGAGACACTCATCTTTTCAGTGCATCACCTAGTTTCTTAGATGTGGAACAGAGGGTAGTAAAATATTAAAAATATTTAATAATTTCAGGAATTACAGTTAAAATTTTTTAGAATTTTCATTGTTTTAACCAATGTTCGTGAGAGGGTGGTATAAATATTTTTTTTCTTTCAATTTAATAACATTTTAAATCAATATTTAATAGGTTTAAGTTCAAAATAATTTGTTGAAATTTTTTATATTTCTTTAAAATCTTTATGAAAGTGATAGGACACAATATTTTTAATTAGTGACATATATGTCAACAATTTTAAACAGAAAAATTACTTACTAATTCCTTATACATATATAATTATATACACATACTAAATATATATATATAAAGTATTCATATTAACTTACTGCAGAAATATCTACTGCTATATAGATACTATATGTGTAAAATTAATTTAAAGTAAAATTATATGTATTAAATGAAGTTCATTTACAATATAGTTTTTTGATAAGCATTTCTAATCATAGTAAAAATGTTAAACACTATTAACCTAAAAGAATATTTCATAATTTTAATCACTTATATATATATATTATTATGTATACACATTATATACATAAGTGGTATACATTTTAATTTATAGCAGAAGTATTTAGTGATGTGATATATATATATATCAACTATAAGTAATCAGTCAATTTAAAATACAATATAGTTTTACATTTTCATTTACTGTGCCAATACTAAAAACTTAAAAATAATAGTGCTTTTTTATATATATATATTAAATGCTTCTATTAACCATGCACTGTATATATATATGTTCAACCACAATTGGGGTTTTTAGATTTAAAATGAATTAAGTCAATGCCTATTTTTATAATAAAGGATTGACTAATTTCTGGACCCCTATGCTTTTATTTCAAGTTAAATCTAAAAAACCCAATTGTGCTTGAACAAACACTTTTTTTAGTTCATGGTCAATAAAAGCATTTAATATAAAAAATATTTTATTTCTATTTTATATAAATCAAGTAGTAGTATTTTTTATTTGAAAGTGTGAGGGATGTAATGTACACATTTATTTGATGCAATGTATTTTATAGTTAGTAAAAATACATATAATTATATTTTGGTAAGAAATTATAAATATTTAAATTTTTAATAAACCTTGCTATAATATACATTTATTTATAAAGAAATCAATTGTTTGTTTTTAGTTGAAAATGGTATAAAAATTATATTAGAATATCGTTTTGTACATAATTAATAAGTACTTACACAAATATATTCTAGTCTAGTAAGAAAATAATCTATTCCATTTTTATGTTAAGCTTATCAATTATTTGCCTATTCTACAGAGGTTTATACAAAATGAGATATATTTTGCAAATAATTAGCTAGAAATACCCAATTACCAAACAATTTTGAATGACATGTTGTGCTGGTTATAAGACAGTTATCTCAAAATTTGATTAGAAATCTTTAGCTATATATATTGTAACGGGCACAGATGACGTTATATTGTGTTTTATTATTAAACATGAAAAAAATAAAAGTTCGCAAATAAAAATTTCTTTTTTAAGAATTAAAAATTGAAAATTAAAAAATCATCTTAAACTCGTATATATATAAAATCGCACAGATAAAAAAAAAAAAAATTGTTGGAATAAAACTTTATTAAAAGTGGAAAAACTAAATCTTTCAACAAAAAGATTTAGAGATGGAAATATATCTTTGGGTTTGGAAAACACATTAATTAATCAGAAAATGGAAATGATTGTTTTAATTAGTTAAATATAAACTAGCCCTTGGGCATTTAAAATGTATAAGCAAAGATCAGATAGGAGAGAAAAACAATGGAATCGGACCTCAGCGAAAGGACCATCACATCGATGACGTAATGTAAATTGAATCCTTAGAATTAATATAAAAGGAAGGGTTTGGAAATTATTAGTTAGTTATTATGATGTGACTATATGTGTTAGTGCGGAGTTGAAGGAGAAGGGATTGAAAAGATGCACTCTTCAATCCCTTCAGTTTTGTTAAAAAAAAAGAAATGACATCGTTTTCTACATTGAGGACCAGCCAAAGCAAAAGACCTCCAGATGAATAAATAAATCGGCCAACAGAATACCAATCTCTTTAGGACGGCATGGGAATTCACGTTCAAACCGCAAGCAACGGATAAAAGGAACGTTTTGAAATCGTAAGAACTTTTTGAACTCTCAGCTTTAAATATATATAATTAATGAACATTTCTAAACAATAAGAACTTTACTTCTAAACTTGTTCCGTATTTAAAAAAAAAAATAGAAATAGATTCCTATCTGACCAAACTAAATTATTTATTAATTAGGTATAATTTTATTTGATGTATTTCTTTTGTAAAATCATTTCCATTTTTTTTTTTTTTGTTCTTTTAAGTTTTTATTATGATTTCTGTATTTCGATAAATTAAACTATATAAATATTAAACTTAAGTCGGGCGTGAATGGCTATATAGATTTGTAAAGTTATATTAGGGGAGGGTAATCTTAGGTTATTCATTTCGTAGTTGAATTAGGTCAATGGATTGGTTATATTGGTGTAATTAGTAGATGGAGTACGAGATTCGCTATGGGCAGAATCGCTATTATATGCCGCACACACTTGTTTTGCCTATGGGATGAATTATAAGACGGAGACCGCAGTTCCTTCTTATGGAGTTTTTTTTTATTGCTCTCATCGTCAGATAGATGTAATATTCCTATCTGACGAGAAGCAGTTTCTTCTCTTAACCTAATTGTGCTGCTGTATTCGTATTACATTGAACACATCGATATATCAGATGGATTGAAGTTTGGTTTGACTGCGAACCTTTGGCCTAAGGTTAAACAAGGATTGAATATTTTCTTTTCAAATGCAAATCTATGAAGTCTATTCATACTCAACACTCTAAATAAAGATGCATTAAATATAAGTTGGGTATAGACGCTTGCATGGGTTCGTTACCAGTTGATTATGTTTTTGGTTTTCATATTTGATCAAAATATATAGACATTCAGTAAATACTGATACCTTACAGTGAGTATCTAAGATGTATTTATGTCAGATGTCTTTTAAGTTATTGGTGTCAATGCAATGTCTTATGATGAACACCATTGGGTTTCTTATATTCCCTATGCAATTGACGGTATCAATGACTTTGTATTTTGATCGTTTATGTTTATTTTGAAATGTTTTTTGACCGTGTAATCTATGTAACCGATCTATACTCAACATTAAAAACACATTTTATAAACCCATCTGTGCTAACTTATAATATTTAAAATGTAAATTTATAAAAATTAAAATGTAAATTAAAATCAAAGTTAAAAATGTAAATTAAATTTTAAAATGTAAACATGCTAAAATAATAATGTTAAATTTTATATATATATGTGCGTAAATAAATGTTTGTATGTTAATTACTGGCAGTGGCTTATTTTATTCTTTTTTTAAAAATTATTCTTAGATAAGAATTTATAAAATATAAATCTCTGCTGTTCCACTGAGCTAATGACAATGGGCTAACAACCGGATCTCAAAATATATAAAATAATTTTTTTTTTTTTTTTACTTACGTATCTGCCTACTTTATAAATTTTTCTAAGTTCAAATGCCTAGATGGCGCCCTGTAGTGCAGATTACTTTTAGCTCATCTCTCCGGATCAGTACAATATAAAAAAAGTTTAAGCTCTATCCTGGATTTGACTTCAGATAATAAGTGTTGCAGACAAGCATAATCCCTACATGGTGTGGTTCACATTGAGATATACTTTTGTGAACCTGTCATTTTTTGTAGATTTTAAATCTTTATTGTGAAAAACATAATAAAGTGATTATTTTTTATCTAAATTTTTTGATTAGACTTTGTATGCATGAAAACTAGAAAAACAAAGGAAATTTTGGAGAAAGTGATCATGGTAACCCATAAATATAAGTTTCTTTAAAAAAGACATGTTGGTTCATCACTGATTATTATTTTCATGCCAAATTTTGGTTTGTTTCTATGTAAACATCTTTTGAATAACATCAATGGTCTAAATCACTGATATCATATATATGATCAAAAAAACACACAATAACTTGGGCTATTCAATTAAATGATTATGATAAATTCAGAAACTTAGACTAGAGCACACAGATCTCTAATCTGAATGTAAAGATATGTTTAATAAAAGAAATCTACACAATATATGTATGTGCATATAAATGATCTCATAAATGGAGAGGGGAAGTAAGATAAACATATTCATTAATGATAATATGAATCAAAATATATAAAATGCGCTAACACGCACAAGCACACAAAGCTAAAAACAAATAAAGCAAATATATATTATTTTAATATCTATTCATTAAATGGCTAAGCGCTTTCAAGGTTCAAGCCCTCGCTTTCAAGGTTCAAGCCCTCATAATCATAGCCATATATATGGATATGATTTTGAAAAAGTTAAAAAAAAAAAAATATTAAATAGAAATAGTAAAAATATTTATTTTTTGTTTTTTTTGTTTTTTTGTATTTGTGTTTTATTTTATTAAATTAATTAACTATTTGCTTAATGATAATATGGTTTAATTCTGGCAATGGTTAACAAAATTCTCCCAATATTAAAAAAAGAAGGCAACTAATAAAACATCATATGATTTTCTCAGCATACCCATTTGTTTACAAGAGTTTTTGTCAAGCGTTGGTGGTCGAGAGGTCAGCCTAACTGCCTTACAAGCAGTTGTCCCGGGTTAGCGGGTTCGCTTCCCGGCCGATGCTATGACATATGAAAAAAAAAAATCAATTAATTATTCAGGTTTACAGTATATGGCTTTAGAATATAGAAGATAACTATTAACATTTAAAGAAATAAGTGCCAAGAATACAGAATAAAGTTATCTGAGTTGATACCCTGTATCTAACTTTGATAGATGTATGAGAATAAATTTCTATATTTCCTAATTTTATTTTTTTTATTCTAATTTATTGGTATTACTTTTATATATATCAAAGCACTATAAATGGTTTATCTGTATATTTTTGTACATCTAATTTTTAATTTGATTCTATCCCAAATTATATGCCTGCATTTGTGTATGTATAAAAGTTTATTTTTTTAAATAATGTCACTGTTCATCTTATATTATATAATTATCTTTAACTCCATCATATTTATGTAATTTGTTTAAAAAAAAAAAAAACTTTACACAAAAATAGTAAGCCTATCAATAAATTTAAATATTATTTCCAAACACCTAACATGTAAAATGAATATAATGGACACCATTATTCTTTGCTCCTTGTAAAAAAAAAAAAAAAGTGTTCACATGATTCAAGGACTTTTCAAATGACTCCTTAAATGAAGTGTCAAACTCTTAAGATAAATATCCGTTTCGAAGTCTTTGCACCTGTTACAAAAAAAAAAAAAAAATACTGTAATATCAGTTGTTATTTATTGTACGCTATGAAATGTCAATTTCAACTTTATTTACAATTTATATTTTATTCTTATCTAAAGTTTATTTTTTCTGTGAAATTTAAAATAAGTAAAAAACAAGTAATCGAATGGTTTTATTGCTCAAGAGTTCATAAGAAATTCGATCGCCGGAAGTGGAATCCATTCGAGGATCTCGCACTCCAGAGTCGAACATTTTACCACTGCACTAAACCAAGTAAGGCGATATATAATTGTGAAAGCATAATGATTATAGTAAAAAAAAAATGTTCATATTATTTTTTAGTCAACTATATTTAAAAATCAATTTTGAAAATCTTGAAAAATTGCAGACAGATCAGCAATGTTTTCTCCTTCACATTTGGTCTTTAGACGGCTGTTAGATAGATTTTTGCCCTGAAATAAAATACTTTAAGATTTTTTAAAAACCTATATTTAGTAAAAAGTCAATTATCAGTTAATAACTATTGTTCCATTATATGTATATAATGAAATAGTATAGCTTAATTAAATTATGTATAAAAATTTGACTTCAGTAGTGATAGCCATAATATCAAAAACATACATTATATAATCATATGTAACAGATAAGTATTCAAAATAATTTATTTTATATTAAAAGAGTTAAACATGACAAGATTACCATTTACATAAGCTGTTAAAACAATGGTAAACTCTCCATTCAATAGTGCTACCTAGTGCAAGCTACAGTAATCAATGGATGCAAGAAGGTTTTGAAATGAAGTTCCTATCTAGTGCCTACTTATCTGGTATCCCCAGACTTGCATCTAGATTGTGACTTTTATCAGTGGGGAGCCTTAAATCTGAGAGCAGTGCATCTAGATTTAGTATCTAATGCAACCCTCCAGCAGCCATATTTTACCTTTGTAGTTAACTATAAAGCTACGAGTCTAAAATGAAAACAGATATTTTCAATTCAAGCTCATTCACCAGTATATTCATAAGCATAATCACCATCATTCTAAGCGCAGGAATGATATTAAATCACTAAACATCACATGATCACCATTTCTTATGCTTATACAAGGTGTTAATACAGTGACAAACTCTGCATACAGTAGTGCCATCCATCCAAGCCACAGTTAGATGCAAGAAGAGTTTTGCAAAAAATCCCTATCTAGTGTCTACTCATCCAATATTTCCAGACTAGTTTCTAGCTTGTGGCTTTCATCAGTGAGGAGTCTTGGATCTGAGAGCTCTGCAATTAGATCATGTAATCCTCAAGCAGTTACTTTTTAGTTAACTATATGAATTGAAAACATTATGTTTTTATTTTGGATTCAAAGCTTTATAGTTATAACTAAAAAGTTAAAAGATGGCTACTGGAGTGTTGCATTAAGTCCTAAGATCCGGGTGTAGTACCTTCAGATCCAAGGCTCATCACTGATAAAAGCAATAATCTAGAAATAGTCTGGGGATATTGGATGAGTAGGCACTAGATAGGGATTTTATCTACAAACCTTCTTGTATACATTGATTACTGTAGCTTGCACTGGTTGAGCACTAATATACAGAGAGTTTCTCACTATTAAAAGAGTAAAATGTATAAATGAATCATGGACTAGATTTATAAATCATATTTTTTGAATGCAGTTATCTTTAAAAAGTTCTCTTTTTTATAACCTGTTATAATGACAAGGAGTTGCTTCTACATAACAAAGTCCTCTGACTCTAAAACATTAAGATATTTTATTCTGCAATATTAATATCTGCATTTTAATCCAGAACAATGAATTCAAAAGCTAAAGGCAATGACATAGTTTCAAGAATTGGGTCACCAAAAATACCAAATGCCCTCCCCCATTCCAATTCAATTTCAAAATACTAAGTTTTTAACTCATTATTTTGTATTAAAGTTTTTACTAATTTATCATATTAAAAAAACAGTAACAAACTCATTCATTTTAAAATTCCTTCTTTCTAGATTTTGTAACCATTTTGAATATCTCATTATTCTCAATAGTCAGCATTGCAAGGTCTTTAAGCCTGTTTTGACTCAATGAATTTCTTTTGAAATCTTTAAGGTTCATTATTTTTAAATTTAATAATATAATGAACAAGGCAATGAAATAATAGATATAAAAAGAAAATTATATTAAATTAAAAAAAGTTGATACAATTATTTTGTTTTTCTAGTTTACATTTACTTTGTAAACACTATTCATTACAAACTGTTGGTATGGTTGTGTTGATTGGGATATATATAGGAAATGAACGATGTGTTGTAAGAATGTCAAAACATAAAAAATAATTTATCTTCACTTAATATGAGAATTCATCATCATCATCAACCATTATCAATCCACTGCAGGATGAAGGTCTCTCCAAGTTTAATCCAACTTTTCCGATCTTAAGCTTCTCTTCTCCACATCACTCCTGCACACTTTCTTATTTCATTCATCCATCTCACATGTGGTCTCTTTCTGGGTCTTTTACAATCTCTTGGAATCCAGTTTAAAATTTCAATTGTCCATCTATTATCATCTCTTCTAGCAATATGTCCAGCCCAACTCCAATCTTTTAATTTTTTCAATGAGGTCAGTAACACCTGTTTGTTCTCTTACCCATACATTGCGTTTTCGATCTCTTCTTGTTACTCCTAACAAGCATCTCTCCATACTTCTTTGAGTGGTCTGAAGTCTCTGTATTGCTCTTCTATTAAGTAATAATTACATGTGTGAAAGTTAGCCTATATAGATTTATTTAAAAAAATCAAATCTTTGTTATTATTACTTTACAATTTTTAAATATTGAAATGGTTTTATTTTTACTGCAACTATGATCCTAACATGTTTAGTGTTTGAAAATTTGTTAGCAACAATCTCATAGTATATGAAAATGAATCTTTTCCTTATGTAGTTTGACATTCTATTTCTTTATGACTTGAGAATTATTGCACTGGTTAAAAGTTTCTGGATCAAAACTCATTTTTCCAATTCTGGTATTCAAATGTCATATGACCTTCTAAGCAATTTACTATTTGTTTATTTGCCTGAATAATTTAGTGCAATAGTAGCACAAATTACTTATAAGCTAAAAGTTCTTGAATTTAAACTCCATTTGTCACTTTGATGCTAAAATATCACATGACGACCTGAGTAAAAAGAATTAGATTATTTTTATTTGGTTATACTCTTTGACATAATAAAATAATTAAAGTTAATTAAGCAATAGAATCAATTTATGTATATTTGACTTTAAATTTGGAATATATATATTTCAATTCATATATATAACAAAAACCATTTTATTATTTAGCTCAGTTGGTTAGCGGTTGCTTAAAATTCGATATTCAAGAATCTAAAGGTATGTTTGATTTCTATGCTAGCATTATCACTGGTCAGGCCAGCAACACCTGAAGAAGAGTGGAAAATAATACCACTCAAAAGCATTGTGTAATCTCTGTGTGTTGTCTAATATTTAATATTTTATTTGTTAATTTATTACCAAAAATAGAATTTCTAAAGGTTTCCAAAGGAGGAGAAAGGTAAACAAATATATTTATGTCCAAAGAATTTATTTTGTTTTACAATAATTACTAAAACTCCATCCTGAAATATAATAAATATAGTATTAACATTGCTTCATGCATGGAGAAAATATTGAAAATATTAAATATAACATCAATGCTGAGTATGCTATCATTACATTCAAAATTTAGTTATCTTTTACAAAAATGCTTAGCATTGAAAATGCATTAAAACTACTTTTAATGTTTATAATATTTTTCTCAAGATTATGATGATTTGAATATTTAGGAAATGTGGCTGAAAAATAAATATAACAAAAACTTTAAAAAAATGTGTATTGGAAGAATGCAGCAGAATATAATATTGGAAAATGGACAACTGATTTAAAAATGTGAAGAATGTAAGTATGTGAATGAAAGTCACATAAAGGGTAACTACAGATGAAACTGTAAGAGAAGAGCTATAGCAATGATAAATGGGGTATTGTGGAATCAATATATATAAATAAATAAATGATGAATATATGATACAATAATGAAAAATGTCATTATGCATGGAATTGAAATTTGGTAATTGAAGGAAAGAATGAAAAGGGATGTTTATAGAAATGTATTACTGGTGAAGGTCTGCTGAATGTGTACTAAATGACATCAGAACAAGACGGGGCATTCAAAAAGGAGTTAGAAAGAAGTAGATAAAGAAATTAAGACAGAAATTTCCAAGATTTTTGAGAGATGCATGGCAATTAGACATTAGCAGATATCATGGAACATTATAGAGCAATAAGAAGATTTATCTTTTTAAAAATTATTTATAACGATTAAGTTGTGGTTTTATTTTACCAGTATAAAAACCTATTGTAAAGACAATAATCTTCATGGATTATTCTGACAATATTTATTTTTAGTAACATAGTTTTCATTAAATTGGTATATATATTTTTGTTTAGTTTTTCATTTTTCAAAATAATATTGGATGATTAGTTGAGTTGATTGAAGATTGCTTCCTAAAACACATAAAAAACCCTAATCCTGATTAGAACTCAATTTCTTTTAACCCGGTTCAGTTTTTAATCCTGTTGTGTAATAAATAAATACCCTACCATTACACTATGATTCTTGATTATAACACTATAATTAAATAGCCATAATTAACACTTTTGCATCACATGAAATAATTACTTAAAATATGAAGGAATCCCTCCCCTCAAGAAACTGTATTTATTATAATAACACAAAATATTGGTGTTAATTGAATAGAAAGATAATAATTTTCTTATCTTATACTTTTTTTTGAAGGCAATTTTTAAATATAATAAAAATTTATTATAATTTTTTCTTAAAAAGATTTATATGACTTTTTTTTTTCTGAATACTTTTATTTTTAATATTAGGCAAATATATAACACACTTCATTGAAGCAATAAAAATAATCATTATATAGTTAGCTGATCAGGAAGCCACGTGTCTGTGTACCCAATTGGAAGATCGGAGCATAATATATTCACTGCTTTAACTCAAACTGCAATTTAACTCAACTTTCAATCAATTTTGAGCCTTGCATGTTTTTAGTATAGTGGAAGAGAATCAATCTCTGAAACATAATGTCAATTGAATTGATTACAATTCTTGCATTTCCAGTGCTCAAATTTTATATAAATTTTTGAGCATTGAAGCAAATCAATTATTTATTTATTTTGTTACTCTGGCAACAATTAGCTCTTTGAATCTGTCACATAGTTGCAAAAAATTAAGCCATCTCAAGTTGCAAAAAGCAAGAACAAAAATGTGCAATTATTTCATAAATATTTTGCATAATTCGCATAATGGCAAGTTTACTACTGCCTCTTTGATCCATAATGCATTTCTGAGTTTTTAAAATGGGCAAATCACAAGTTGTAACATTTTGAAGTGAAGCTCATCTTTTTTAAAAAAAACTACTATATCTAATATAGAGGTATATTTCCTTTTTTAATCTCTAACAACGAAGTGTTCAATAGCCTTTAAGGTTTTAATCTTATATCAGAGATGGTTTAGAAGAAAAAAAATCGATGTTTTATTTAATTATTAAATTAAAATAATTCGTGGTATAATTAGAAAGTTTTAAAGTTAATACTAACAACACCATCATGTGACTTTCCTTATGCTTTCAAGACTAATTATTTTAATCCCATTTTAGGACCATCTAGTCTAGGTTTGACTAATTAGCGGATGACAGATGGTATAATACTATAAAATTCCTATCTCTAGATTGATTCTTTTCTGGCTTTTGTTTTTGCTGGTGAAGATCAGAATACAAATGTGGAACTAATGCATTTATGCATCCAGCAGGCAAATTTTACTTTTTTATACAATTCAACTTAATAAATAAATAAAAAACAGGCTAATTTACACAGCTATATAGATTTGACAATTCTCATAGGCCTCCAAGGGCAGTTATCTTTATCTTATTTCTACAAGCAAGTTTGAACAATCACTCATCAGATGGTATAGAGCTCAAAAAGTAGATAGCCTGGGGTTTGTCAGTTGAGATTTTATTTAAAATTGGCTTATTGGTTTGAATAGTTTAATAGAGTAAAGAATGGCTGCTATTTACATAAGTACAATTGATTTAAGTTTGGATTTTAGTCTTTAATGACGAAAGCAAAAATCAGAAATCAATTAGTCTGGAGATGGAAATTTTATAGCACAGCAGGGTGAAATTTTTAACTGCTAATACTAAATGCATTATTTCTACTAAATTAAAAAAAGTGCTGAATTTATTATATCGTATATCTGAAATATGATTTTTTTGCTGCAGAACAGGCTTTTTCATACCTGCACTTATATATGTAATATATAGAGGGTTTGGACTCAGACTTTCACACGACCCTCAACCATCATGTTATCTCATACCACTGATACACTTGATCGGACACATGTTGAAATTTGTATTAAAATAATGTTCTTAAAATTTTGATTTAAGATTTTTAAAACTTAATAAAAAAAAAAATTAAGTTAGTATTTAGTAAATGATGATTGTTGTCTTAATAAATTTACAAACTTACATATATAAATACAGTACATGAAAGCAGTCAACATTTAAACAGTATCAATAACAATCAACATATATATGTGTGTGTGCGCGCGTGTAAATATGAAATTATTATAAGTGTATGAAACATCAAATAATTCTCAAAAATTTAAAGTGAATAAAATGTTTGTGTGGATCTACAATATATATAAATCTTGGTTGTCTATTAGAAAATTAAAAATAATGTTAAGGGTGGGGCTAATTTTTTGCAAATATTATCCAAGATTTTTTTCCACTTTTCATTACTGATATATATTTCTTATAGATATTATTATTATTTCCTTTGGTAATTATTTACAAATTTGCTTATAGAGATGAATTATTTAATATATTAATTTATCCTATAAAATATTTAATATTATAGTAATTCTTTATTATTATAATAATAATACGTAAATATTTATTATACGCTACTACGTTATTATGAATACCCAATACATTTACGATATTTGCCGAGAAATTCTGTTTAGTATTTATAACATAGATAAATTGTGAACAAATTTATAACAAAATTATTTTTTGTAATTCTAGCCATTGTGTGGGAGTGAATAAAGCTTACGCATTTACTCACTAGAGTGATTCATTTTAACAAAATGGCGATTCGATTAATTATTCACATCATCGGTTGATGTTAACATTTCCAGGTTTAGGGGCATTCGGCTTTTTTCGTTTTCATCCTAATGTCGTTTACTCAGCGCTAACGATTTGCATTACAAATAGAGTCAGTATGACCCCCCTGATTTTTTTTTTTTTCAATCTCCCGCCATTATGTTTGTAGTTAAAAATATTATAATCATGAAAAATTATTTAACACAGTATTTATTTTTTTCTCATACTGAAAGTGTATTTTTTTTTAAATGAGCGATCTTCCCTCTCTTTCGATTTCAAAGACGTTATTCACATGTGATAGTGCCTCTACAGCACAAACATAGGTTCATGCATGGCCAACATTCGATTATAATCTAAAGGAAAGTGTGTTTTGGATTTATTTGGTGGATTATCCGACCTGTTGGTTATAGACTGAGTCGTCCTTATATAAATTAAGAAATGTCGAAAGTACCAGTCGGGACACCAGTTCGGAAGGTCCCCATACATTTGCAGGTAACTATATGTGATTTTTATTTTTTTATAAGAAGTTTTGGTTCTCTTTGTCCATTTATTTTATTGATTATGTTTTAAATATTGCGTAGTAATAGTAGTACTATTAATAAAATATTTTTTATATTGTGGTGATACCTTTTCTGTTACATTACTTTCCAGTTAGAAAATTGTTACGTTAACGTTAATGTCTCCGGATGCTGGGGGGAGAAAAAGGATAAATTGCCATCGTAGTTAATAAGCAGTTGAAATTATAGTATGATAATATATTGTACATGATTTTTAACTCTGCCAAAAATGATTTGCATATAAAGATTATTTAGCTTAGTCCTGAGAAATTTAAAGGCTAATTGTAAGCATTTTACCGTCTTGATTCTAAGTTGGGCGCGGGGTATTCTGTTCTCATGACTTGTGTGTTCCTCTTTTTATTTAAATATTTGTGATTGATGCAAGCAATCTTCATGTGGTTTGATTTTGTTTATATGCGCCAAAAAGGCTCTTTTATTTTTAGATTCTTGGCAGTGTGCCCACGAAATGTAATCCGGATGACTGCTAAGCAGTCGTATTTGGTTTAAAGACTGGTCAAATTTTATCGTTAAAATTACCATTATGTTATTTTAAAAAAATACAAATAAATATTCTAAACAATTGTGATTTTAATTTAATAATGTCATTATATTTATTTTCCATCTATATATATTATAGAACTAAATAAGAAATATTCATGTTTTTATAATGTTAACATCAGTTATTGAGTGATGTATGTTTTAATTGATTGAGTAAAATAAATCGTAAAATTATTATTTGTTTGAATAATTAATAATTGTTTGAATTTTATTTTTAAATCTCCCAGAATTTTTTATTTGGGACTCTATACCGTTAATTCGAGAACCCTTAGGTCACGTGATCTTTTTCTTACATTTTTCTTTAAAAAAAAAAAGATTAACTGCGGCTAATTACGAATGTAATATTTTAAGTTTTATTTATATATATAGAAAGTTTTGGACAATATTGTTTTTTTGTTAAAATAAGTACTATTTGATCCTGTAAAGTAAATCTAGTGCAAAAATTGATATCAGGTGTTGTTATGGAAACCTTTATTGTTTTTTTTTTTTTAAACAAAAAAGATATGCTTAAGAAGCTGCAACAATTGTTTATTAGTAATAACTTATTACATTTAATCTTTTACCCTATATTTATACAATTATAATTTTTAATAGGGGAAAAAAACTGGAAAGTTATATATGAATGATGGAAATGATAACCAATATTTAATAATCTGTTACATTTTTTTTTTCATGGAGCAACAAGTAGAAGAATTTTCTACCCTAGTTTTTGTTAAGCCTAAAGGCTTCGTATTTAATTATTTTTGTGAATAATAAATTTTTAGATCTCTGGGTCTACTAGTTAAATAATTTGATAGAAACAAGTTTTTTTTTTTCTAAAGCTTTTGGCAATGGATTATTGTGTAAACTTGAAAAAATATTGTATCTAGTGTTTGTTATTAAGCAATGATACACACACACACACATATATAAGACTTTTTAAAATTAGGTTTTTAAATTTAATATCAGTATTTGCTAAAAAGATAATAATTGCAATTGCATATCTAAATAAATTTTTCAATGTATTTTTTTTGCTGTTATCCATTGAAATTGAAATTAAGAGAAGTATTGGCATCTTTAATATTTGGAGCAAAAATTAAGAAGAGAGAAAGAATACAAAGTAGAAGCTTGTTGGTGTGGAATATTAGTTGAATGGCAGAGAAATTTGGATGTTTTAAAAGCAAAATCAATTTGGCACTTTTTTAGGAATAATAAAGTATAAAGAATATATTGATTAGCAAGAATTGTTTTAGTGAAGAACCCTACCCCCCCCCCCACTCCAAAGAAATTGATGGGTTTTATTAAAACAAAAAACAGTTATATAAAAGATTCAATCAATAGTCCTGAGGCTACAAGTCAAAAATTTCACAAAAAACAAACAAACATTGAAACTCATTCATCTGACCATCTTGCTATCCCAGAATTTTAGTTAAAAGTAATTGGATATCCATTTATTAATCAATTTAGTATGGCTGATGAGTTTTTTTGCAGGATACTTGCTTGAAAAAGTTCTGAGTTTGTTTTAGAAATTCTCAACTACCTGAAGAAATTTCTAAACTTTTTTTTGTATTTGAACCTTAGATAAGGAATATTTAAGATTTGTTAGCATGAAGTAAAAAGAATATATATATATACTGGAGATTAATAATAAAAAGAAATGATTACATAATTTTGCAAGTATTGAATGATGACTCATCTCTTTCAAGAAAGGTGATTCATAATTAAGATAATAAAGGTTTTATGATTTATCATTATTGGTGATAGTTTGCCATTATTTGCTATTATTTCATTTCAATTTATATTAACATTTCATTGTTAAAGATCATTGACCATAGGAATATGATATCTCCCTGATGGGATGAAGAATATATTACATCACATACTTTTGCATATTTGTTAACTTCGGATTTTTACTCTCTAGCTATTAATTGTCAGCCAGCTACTCATATATCAACCAATAGGATGGCTGGTTGCTTTAATTTTAGATCTGATTCTTGAAAGAAAAATCTTAAACCTGCTTGTGAATTGAAAAAAATTTATAAGTTTCTCTCAGTCTGAATTCAAATCTAGAGTATTTGATGAATATGCTAATGTGCTAACCATGTCTTCATCTCATAGTTAGAGTAAACAATGAAACTTTATGAGCTCTGCTTAGAGCTTTATATATAAACACACATGTAAAAATGCTCATTAGGAAGTTGTATTTTAAATAATTGAGTGTTTAATAATCATTAGTATTGGAAAACATAACTTTATATATAAATATCAGCAACTTATAACCTTCATTAATATAAATAAATATTGTTTACAGTTAAAATTATGAACTATATAGCTTTAAAAGGGATATCAAGAGTAATCAATAGCTCAGCATATTCCTTGGAAATTATGCACAAATGATATCTGATAAGAAAATACTTAGTTCTTAAGTTTAATATATACTTAAGATGGAAATTAAAATTTGCCATCATTCTATTTACTATATTTAATAATAACTATATAGTAAGTTTTAAGGATTAGCTTAGGAAGAGGAAATGAGGTTTATATATGATGTTTTTGAAATGAGTAATTGATGAATTTCCAAGTGTTTAGTTAGTTTAGTAGAAGAATATAAATTTGAGTAGTGAAAATATTTACTTAATGGATTAAATATAAAATTCATACAGAAGGAATGTTATTTCATGTGAGTTGCTAATAGTGTTATGCATTTTTTCTTCAAATTTTGCTATTTATATTAACTGTTATTGAAGAAAAAAAAAGAATATTTTTTTTAATATTAAGAAAATGTCTGTTTTTTTTGTATGAAAATTAAAACGGTGTTTAAAAGATTTTTTTTTCCTCCTCATCAAAATGCTTTCTTGTGGATGAAACTATAATTTTGAGATGCTAAATTTGTGTTAAAGAAATTGGTAAATTGTGATAAACTATTAACCAATCCACTTAAATAACTCCAATTGTTTTTAAGGAAAAAACTTAATATATACCAATATATGTATCAAGTCATATATCAATAAAAATAGAAAGAACTTTTTTTTAACTCTTTTATTCCTATGAAGAATTTATATAATAAAAATAGAGAAAAGGTAATGTTTTTAATATTTAGTATTTGTCTGAAGCTTTGTGATGATAGTATATTATTAGATGTGATATGTTGGACTATTTCCATCATCTAACCTATGTTGTCTATTTGTGTGTTATTACTAACAATTTATTTTGTATTTGGAAAGTTGAAATAAAGTTTAAAATTTTCTATACATTCAACATTCATTCATAGATGATGGAAATAACCCAACATATCACATTTTTTAATATTTAATTTTATTACTACCTAGCATGCTTTCAATATATTTTTACTACATCATATTCATGGCATACAATGATATAGTAAAAATATATTGAAAGCATGCTAGGCAGTAATAAAGTTAAATATTAAAAAAACTACCTTTTCTATATTTTCATTTTATCAGATATTATGTTGGCTCAGAAAAAAAGAAAATTAGTAACAATTGAATTACAGAATTTATATATGAGTAGAACTTGGAAAATTTTTCTGTCTAATTGAGATTTTTGGAGTAGTCTACCACAGTCAATTATGCAACATTTTTTTTGTGGAAAGTAAATTAAGTTTTAGCAATATGAGTGATCCAGATTATTAAAAAAAACATTGCAATATATTGCAACACTATTTGTGATTTGGTTTTAGTTTTATTTTTTATCAGCTTTTTAAAAAATAAAAATAAACTCTTATTAGTTTATTGTTATTATTTGAATTGATAAAAAAAAATAGCAGCTTTCTGCTCTATTTCCATCTGTAGTAAACTTGGCCAATCAAATGGTAATGCACTTAAATCCCTGTCTCCAATCAGTTCCTGGCTTTTGTCTCGATCAATAAGGCTTGGAATCAAAGCTGGAAATAAAGCAATTATGCATTTAGAAACTACCTTTAATCCCATTTTATCATTCAAACTTCATTACTTCCAGCTCCAATTCCAAGCCTCATTGATAAGGACAAAAGCCAGAAACAAACATGTAGGTTTAAATATACGATCATCTTGATAATCGCCAATTGGTCAAACTTATTACAGCTGGCTGTAAAATAAAGAGCTCCTCTAGTTCTAATTATATATTATGTAAGCTAAAAAGTCAAGTAATTTATTTTTTTTTGATTTGAGATCATTTATACTTCTGTAATGTAAAAAGGATAAGGTGAAGCCATTTTTAAGTAGCCCATTGCAGGGCAAAGATCTCTCCAATAGCTCCTTCGAAGAAAACTAAATTTTCCAATCTGTGAGAATTTGAATTGTTTGGTTTTTTTTTTACCTTTTTATTCTCTATTTAATAATAATTGTATATCCATTTGGCATCCAATATTGAATCATTAGATAGATTGTATGTGGGATGCCTATCTGAAAGAAAAATTCCAAGCTTGTTAAAAAAAAATTCAAAGTTCATTAGACCTGAATTCAAACCCATCTCACAAGTATAGCTAAGCATATGCAATAACATTAGACCACAAAGTTTTTTATTTATTTCTATATCTTTATTTATTAGTTTTAACATTTTTATTATTGCATAGGAAGTATGTAATTAGAAAAAGGCTTTAACATTTTTTACGTCCCTTAAATGTTTATATAATAGCCAAACAATGTAGTTTTTGATTATAGGGGGACCTCTTAAACCTCAACACAAGATAGACACTTTATAAAGATAAGAGTGGCTGTCTTATTTTTAACCTAAATTTTTATTTATAATGGCCAATCTGAAGCATTCTGATTTGAGAGCATGAAGACGTTACTATCTTCACTTTTAAAGCTAATATTTCCTTTCACAAATTAACTTAGGCAAAATCTTGCAATTTATGAGTTAATATTAAAATCTTTATAATGGAAATATAGAAACTAATTGAACATTCTGATTATTTATCAATTACATAGGAAATATGTAATTAAAGAGAGAAAGGCTTTAGCCTTTTTCACATGCATCTTAAATGTTTGTAAAATAGTCAAATTATGTAGTTTTTGATTATAGAGGGATCTCTTAAACCTCAATACAAGATAGAGATTTTATGAAGATAAGAGTGACTGTCTTATCTTTAACCTAAATTCTTATTTATATAGGCCAATCTAAAGCACCTTGATTTGATAGCATGAAGATGTTACTCTTCACTTTTAAAGCCATTATTTCCTTTCACAAATTACTTTATGTGAAATCTTGCAATTTACAATATTGTTTTAATTAAGTAAATCTGTTTGCTTCTTTTTTTTTTTTTTTGATATTATAATTGGTCTGTATTTTTTATTTTATAATTGACCAAGCAGTTTAATATTATTAATCCTTTTATATTCATGGAAGTTGTTTGTGATCTCATCCTTTGTTTATTGTAAATAAATTTTTAAAATAAATGTTTTATTCTTTGGATTTATTGTATATATTCCTAAGCTGTCTATAGAAAACTTTTTACTCATAATTTTTATGCCCTGTGTTGTTTGATGTAGTGGTAGAATGGTGGATTCTAGAGTTCAAGGGTCATGGATTTCATTCCAGCTCTTTCATTTCTAGTGCTCAAATTTTTTATGAATTCCTGAGAAATAACCCATTTTTATGCCTTGTGTTGTTTGATGTAGTGGTAGAATGGTGGATTCTAGAGTTCAAGGGTCATGGATTTCATTCCAGCTCATTCATTTCTAGTGCTCAAATTTCTTATGAATTCCTGAGAAATAAACCATTTGATAATAATTGTGTTTGGTAGGCACTATTGATAATTTTCATGCCTCAACTAATTTCTTTTCTGATGATCTAGGAATCTCATTGCCTCCTATGCCTTTACTTCCAACGCAATTTCTAGAGATTTTAATTGAATACTTTTTCTCACTTGTGAAGATCATTTTGTTCTTATTATCCTCTCAAGGAAATGACCAGACCTACTTGTACATTATGAAATGATGGCAGGTAAAAATCACTTCAATGTTTGTAGGAGTATGAAATCTTGCAAGTAACAAAGGTTGCATTATTTTACAATCTTGTTTTTTATATTTTACAGTAAGATTGAATAGACATCTGACCAATGAAGATTAACTTGAGACTTTTTCTCTCTAAGTAAGAATTGCTAAATACTCATTTGCTGACTTATTAGATAGTTAACTAGGGTTTTCTTTAGAATATTTACCTGAAAGGAAAATGTGAAGTCTGTTTGTGACCTCAAAAAATGTTTAGATTCATTTAAAACCCAGACCTAGATGCTGGTTTATAGGCATAACCAGATAAATGCCTAAACTATTATATAATAAGACTCTTGAAGATTATGGAGAAGATAAAGGAGAGGGGAGGTATTTTACCGCTAAGCAACCTTAAAAGTGACTATATATATATATATATAGGAAGAATAGAATATATTTAAATAACATTCTGAAATTTATTATACTGATTTAATAAAGATAAAAAATAACATAATGGAAATATTAAATTAATAATTGATTTTTAAATTACTAATTACATGAAGCTCAAAAATATTGATCATAGTTACTATTTGTTAAATACTTAAAAAAAATAATTCTGGAAACATATTTTTTTATATTTTTACTTTCATCTCGTGAAGTTCAAAGAGAATGAATTTAGTTAATCTTTTGTTTCAATACTCATTTCCAAATACAATAAATTTTACATTTTTCCAATAATTAAAATTTATATTGGTTGAGAGTTTTTCATTATAAGAGTTATTTAATGCACATATTCAGAAAATACTTAATGCAGGATTGAAGAACTTGCCGTTAAGTAGCACAGATGCCTTATGAGAGCATTTGTGTTTTTAAGGAAACTTTTCTTAGCAAAGTTTGCTTTTCTGTATTATGAGAATTGTAAGGATTCCATTCCAATATACCAAAATCTAGTTTCCATCACATTTTTTATTATGATTATTTATTGAGAAATGGGCTAATTTTATTTCAATTTACAGGGTTATTTTGAAGTTACTTATTTCTTTTTGACAACTCATATTCTTATCATTGATTTAAGTTATTTACAATGGGACATAGTTTGTGTCTGCCAGCTGTGGTTAGCATGTTTTTTGGGCTAAAACTGTGTTAGCTTATAAGTAGCCCATTTTATATTTATAAATAAATAGTTTTAGGAATTTAATTACTAATCAATTTATTTTTATTTATTTATTTTATATGTCAAAATGCTGACCGGGAAGCGAACCTGAGTCAGCTGCTTGGAAGGCAGCTATGCTAACCGCTAGGCCACCAACGCTTGGCAATCAATTTATTATAGAAAAAATATTTTAATACCAAAGGTGAATTGAGACAATAAAATTTCTTTATAAAATAGTTTAATAAAAATCATATTCATCATGCATTTCAGATCTTTATGTCTTCTCTGCCTATTTATTTTGCTCTATAACTTCGAATTGCCATGCTTCTATGTTAAACCATAAATCTTTTCACAAATTTCTTTATTTTTTTCTTTCCAAATCATTTTGAACATCCTCTCAGTTTTTTTTTTAACTATAGTGTCCAATTAAATATTTGTTTTAGTAATCTTTCCAGAACATGTCCATTCCATTCCAACTATCTTGTTCTAATTTCATTTAATATAATGTGTTCAGTATTAGTTAGTTCTTAATTTATTTTAGTGTTTATCCATTCTCTCTTCGATCTTCATTCAGATTTTTGCCAGCAATCCATTTCTATAACCATCAGTTGCTTCCTTTGATTGCCAAAATTATTTCATGTGTAATGATACCTTTTATTATTGTGTCATATATGTACCATTTATTATCTTTGATATATTCTGATCCCACAATATCCCATTTATCATTGTTTTCTCTTGGATTAATATTATGAAGCAAAAAAAGCCTTTTAACATAAATAAATAAAAAATACCAAGACCATTTCAAGAAGATAGACCATTTCATCCTTATTGAACAATAATACAGATGTGACATTGTGTCATTTAACTTGCTACATATACAAACACATACACACTCACGAAGATGATATAAATAAAAAAAGGTAACAGGCAATATTTTATATTTATCTAGCAGTCTAAAAGTATAATTGTTTATAGGATATTGTTATTTGATAATTTTAATTTATCACATTTTCTCTTTTTTATTTTCCTAATTTTAATTTATGATACTATTTTTTCTGTGCATTATAAATTAAGCATTAATACAATGAATACCCCAAAATATTATAAAGAGACAATATTTTTCCTTCTCATTTCAACACATCCAGCTGCTATAAGTGTGTTTTTCCATTATACGCCTTTATCCCAAATGACCAGCAACAAGGTGTTTCCAAAACTTTATAATTTAAAAACTTATATAAAAAAATAAAATTTTAATATTTTCTTATGATAAAATTTTTTATTTATTACTCACAATTCAAAATATATTGTAAACTTTAAATATCTTAAAAAAAAATTGATAATCAATGATTATTAATGAATAAACATTTAACTAAGTGTATTATTAATCAAAAGTACTATCTTGTGTGTAAGTGTAGTAGGTATATAAACTATTATTAATAAACAGCATAGTTACTATGAATTTTTATTGTAAATTTTGAACATTTTATCAAGTGCAGTAGCCATACATATGTGAAATAATTTCAACATCCCATTGTAATTATAAACTCATTAAGTGAAAAAAAAAGACAAAGCATATATATATATTTGTGCTAGTTCAATGTACAATTTTTAATTTGTATTTGGTGCATTTTATTATGTGATTAAAGTTTTTTTAAATTGTATAATGAATAAAACATTATTTTTTAAATGGAAAGAGTGTTCCCATTTAGAACAAAGCTATGTTCTTTTAAATGACTGCATTTCTGCAATACTAACAGACATTAAATAAAAATTAAATATATAGGTTGTATTTTAGCTCATATAATATACATAATTTTCATTTTATTTTTGATGCAGTTTATTTTATGATCAAAGTTTTAAAATTATATCATGAATAAAACTTTTAATTTTTTTTCCTTGGCATAAATCTTGTTGTTTTACCTTTTGTAAGATATATTCACTTTCAGTATTGTCAGCATCCTATTATGCATTATGAAACACCTATCATTAAAAAAAAAAAAATGGTGGCTTAAAAAATGGCCATCACTTTTGAAAGTTTGTTATAGTGAAAAGTTGTGTCTTTTAAATACTGGGTATAAATTTATGATAATCATTATGGTATATTGTTGGATAGAATTTTTGTATGATAGATTTATTTATCTTCCAACTAATTGATAAATTGTCATACATGTGTGTACGTGTCTTTATATATATAAATTTGATGAAATAGTAATTTGTCAGTAAACCTACATGATTTTTTAAAACTAAATGATAAATTATTTGATCCAAACCAATAATTTCAGGCTTCTAATAGCTGCCATTGCATTACACTAAATATTTTTTTTTTACCATGAATAGAAAGTGTTTCTAAAATTTACACTGATTTATTTTCAAAGCTGGTATTTTTATTTTCTTCACAAATTAATGATGAAATTGCATCTTATCATATGAGAAAATAATTTCTTGATTTATCTATTTAATGCTATTTAAATAAAGAATCATTAGAAAAAGATTTTAAGTTTATTCTAATTAAATCATTAAATATAATTAATAAGCTGTAATTTCAAACGTTGAAACAATAAACTGTTTGTATTTGTGATCTTAATGTCATCAAAGTAATTTTTTGCATTTGTTCTTCTATCTTGCTGAATAATTTACATTTTTAATTTGATTTTTAAAAATACTTTGTAATATTATTTTTTAAATTATTTTAAAAATCTTATATTTTGCCATTTCAATAATCATATCTGATATCTATAAAAAGTAATGGTTTTTATCAATAATATGTTAGTATTTTTAAATATGTAATGTAGAAGGATTTTCAGCTGAGTTTTGTATATAAAAAAAAATTCTCTTAAATTTATTATTAAGAGAAAAAAAAAATCCCCCTTTTCCCAACAATAATAGTTTCAATATTATCTATCACCCATAAATATATTAATACAGATGGCAGACCGCATTTTACATAGGTGAGCATTTCACAATTCTGCAGAAATCAAATATTTATGCCATATCATACAGTTATTTTTAAAGAAAAACTTAAATAAACATATGTATTAGCTGAAATACACAGGCTTATATATACCTGTGTCTATATATGTAATAGACAGGGTATGAGCACAGACTTTGACATGACCTACCACTCTCCACACTATCTCATAACACTGATACACTTGAACACACATATGTTGAAAAGATAAATAATCACCAATATCCGTATTTCATGCTAAACCAGCAATCATCAGTTGGTCCAGATTACCATCTCTACACATATATGCTACAAGTGCTCAGATATATATTAAGATAGCAAATCCTCCTACTTTAATGGACAGGCTTCAATCCACTCCACACTGCAACTCTTCAACCGTCCATCCAATTGAAAATCTGATGATGGAACATTCAAAGGCCACCCTGAGGCCGAGATTATTGTCACACCCATGTTGACCTAAGGTCAATCTGACCCCACATGTACAGGACATAATCCATTAAATACATATGCAAGGGATAGGCAGACATCTCTAATATGTAATAGCTGAAATACACAGGCTTATATATACCTGTCTATATATGTAATAGACAGGGTATGAGCACAGACTTTGACATGACCTACCACTCTCCACACTATCTCATAACACTGATACACTTGAACACACATATGTTGAAAAGATAAATAATCACCAATATACGTATTACATGCTAAACCAGCAATCATCAGTTGGTCCAGATTACCATCTCTACACATATATGCTACAAGTGCTCAGATATATAAAAAATAGGCCATCAACATTACTATAATACTGAATATGTTAACTACCATATAAATTACATTACGATATAAAACAATACTAAAATAAAATAGAAATTCATATAACATTACAATACTGGTCAAAAACAATTTTACTAAAATTCTTCCACAATCATAGTTTCATCTATTAACAAATAGATGTTTTCAAATGAAACTAATTAAACATATAACATGTATATATATATACAAAACAAATTAGCCTTCCCATCATTCACTGGTCAAAAACAATTTTACTAAAATTCTTCCACAATCATAGTTTCATCTATTAACAAATAGATGTTTTCAAATGAAACTAATTAAACATATAACATGTATATATATATATATACAAAACAAATTAGCCTTCCCATCATTCACTTCAAAAACCAACTTTCTTTAACATGAGATTGATTGGCCTCAGATTCAAAAAAATTTATCATCAAAGTTTTTTTCACTCTCTCTCTTTTTTTTTTAATTCACTTTTTTCATAAAAGATAAATAACTTCTGCATTGTCAAATAATATTTTATGACCTGTATTCAGTTCATGAATATACAAAACTGACTTATGATATCTATTTTTAATTCTATTCTTATGGACTTTAACTCTTTCATTAAGACTTAATTTACTCTGTCCTATATAAATTTTGTAACAACTGCAAGAAATCTTATAAACTATCCCAGTAATAGATTTGCAGTTGATTGTTTTGAAATATTTAGTAACAAATTTAAATTCATGTCTTTCTTCTAGATCACTTTCATATCACAAATAAAAAACTAATACTGGTAAAAAATATTTTGAAAATAATGTCAAATTCTTTTTAAAATGCCTTATTTTTAATTTCAAATATATACTTTTATGTGTTGACTAGAGTTACTGCTTATCATAATTGCACATTTCTTGCAATTTGCATTATTTAATTATAGCCATCTTGTTCTGTAGCATTTCTGCAGGTTTTTTTTTATTTTGAGATTTCACTACAAAAGTGCAAATAGAATCTTTATAAGTATATGTAACATACTGTATTGTATTTAATGTATATAAGAGGCATATGGTTTTATTGCTTGGGAGTTTATAAGAAGTTTGAATGCCATAATTGATCCTGGAACATTTAACTCTGTCAGACTTAATCAGTCTGTAGAAAATACAACTCAATAATAAATATATATTTTATATAAGTGTGTAATAAAGAAATTATATTTATATTCCTATGTAGAGTTAAACACCTAATTTTAGCCGCCTAGTATACTTTTATTACAGTGCATCATAATTATGGTTCAATGCGGATCCAAATATTTTTTTTTGTTTAAAGTCGTAAATATTAATTCTTATTAAGCACGATGTCAGCACATAATACTTATATAAGGCTAAAACCTTAATATATGCACCTTGAGTGCTTAATTTTAGCAAGAGAGACCTCTACAAATCATAAACTTTAATATATGTGCCTTGAGTGCTTAATTTTAGCAAGAGAGACATAAATATTAATTCTTATTTAGCGCGATGTCAGCACATAATACTTATATAAGACTAAAACCTTAATACATGCGCCTTGAGTGCTTAATTTTAGCAAGAGAGACCTCTACAAATCATAACGCGTTATGATTTGCGTTATGATTTGTAGAGGTCTCTCTTGCTAAAATTAAGCACTCAAGGCACATGTATTAAGGTTTTAGCCTTATATAAGTATTATGTGCTGACATCGCGCTAAATAAGAATTAATATTTACGTCTCTCTTGCTAAAATTAAGCACTCAAGGCGCATATATTAAGGTTTTAGCCTTATATAAGTATTATGTGCTGACATCGCACTTAATAAGAATTAATATTTACAACTTTAAATTGATTCAAAATATTTCAAAATTTGATATCTGAATATTGACTCATTGTAAATCGAAAGATTTCGCGAATGTTAATGTTTAACAGAAATAGTGGACTTAATCAGTGAAGAATTTATTAGCTTCATGCTCCCAAATCAAAATGCTTTAGATTTGCCTATATAATTAAGAAAAATAGGTTAAAGATAAGAGGGTCCTCTTATCTTTATAAAGTCGAATCTCGCATTATGATTTGTAGAGGTCTCTCTTGCTAAAATTAAGCACTCAAGACGCATGTATTAAGGTTTTAGCCTTATATAAGTAGTATTTGTTTAAAGTCATATATTATATATCGCATCAAAATCATGATCAAAGTTAAGGAAATAATTTTATATAATCATACAGATTTAAATGTGATTATTTTGATTACTTACTAATTACAATTATTGATTTGCTTATATATATATTATAACAATAAATCATTGGGACCAAATTATTGTAATGGTAAAATAAGAAAGAACTCTTAGTGTTTTAAATATTATAAGAAAATAACAAATCATTCCATCTGCATATAGTTAGATATCATTGGGAATTTTATTGTACCCAATTGTATTCAATAACTAAATGTAAATATAATCTGAAGAAATGGATTGAACTAACTACATTAAATAAATAACTAGATTTATGTAAATAAACATCTTTACCTAATTATATGTAACTAATAAGTATGATGACTCAAATAATTATATTCTTCTTTGTAAATCATTTAATTCTAGAATACTCTCTGATAATAATTAAAATGAATTAGATTATAATTCTCAAGGATTTTAATAAATAAAATATTATGTGGCCATAAAATTACCAAAATAATGTGTTGATATAAAATAAATATGAAAATCAAATTAATTAAAAAAAAAAAACTACACTTTATTTACATTAAAATTAGTATATATATAAATAAATAATGAAATGTCTTTTTAACTATGTTTTAAATACAAAAGAAAATTTAAAAACATCTGTGTATCTATATCTAATGTGTGTAGGTGGTTCAATATTTATATTGTTTCACAAAATCAATGTCATTAAAGAAAAGTTGTTTTAAAATAAGCATAAATTTGCTTTAATAAAATTTAAATTACATTTATATTGCTTAATATGTTTTTTTTAATTCTTTGTAACTATTAAATACATACATCAGTCTTTCATTATATATTTTCTATAAACATAAACATTGTTTTATTCTCATTATTTACTTTTATTCATTATATTTATTTCATCATATAATATTTATTACCATCATCTTATAATATTATATTCTTCTAATATATTTTTGCAAATATGTGGTTTTGAACTAGGATAGTCATATGTAAATACAAAAATTGTAGAAGTTTAACAATAAAATACTAAATATCTTAGGAAGAACTTATAGCTACCAAAAGACCAGAAAATATTTAAAAATAAATAAAACATAATATTATAACCATCTTACTCTAAAAATTAACATTCACACAATTTAAAAGGATGTTTATATGCTAAAATAAATGTAGTTTTACCTTTAGATATCTGGTTACCGAGATTGTTTCCTTCTATACACATCTATATGATAAAATATTTAAAAATAAATAAAACATAATATTATAACCATCTTACTCTAAAAATTAACATTCACACAATTTAAAAGGATGTTTATATGCTAAAATAAATGTAGTTTTACCTTTAGATATCTGGTTACCGAGATTGTTTCCTTCTATACACATCTATATGATAATCAATAATCTATAAATAATTATATATTTTCTTTTAATAACAAAAACAATTGCAAAGAAAAAAAATTAAATTGAAAAATAAAGTTCTTTAAAACAGCGCATACTTTTCCTCTATTCAGTTCCCTCAATGATTTTGAAGAATTTAGCAATGAACCATGTTTTGTAAGTCACAACTATTTAGTAAGGTAAATTGTTCATTCTTTATTTGATTTATTTTTTCTCCATTTGCAATATTTAATAGGTTTTATTTTTCTCCTTTCACAGAATTTGTGTTAAAAATGATAACGTTTAGGAGTGTTTTTTTTTTTTTTTTTTGTGAACTTTGAAAGAAAATATTTTGTTATAATTCTTCATTCTTAAAACTTTAAAACATTATTGTTTAAAATGATGTTCCAAGATAAGGTGTTATTAAAAGAAATTAAGAGAGCAATTATTTTAATTTCTTTGGCCATTATTGTTGACACTGTGGCTTCTATATAATTTTTAAAATGTATGCATAGGAATGAATGAATGAATGCTTAAAGAAGAATAAGAATGATTAGAAAAGAAATGTCTAAATAAAAAGTTCAATCGTATTTATAGATTTTCTTTCTTAAGTCATATTTATGCCATCAGATCAAATATTTCCATAGCAGTGTACTAAAAATTCTTTTTTCACTCATGTTTTTATCCGATTTGTCCTTGAAGTAGATTCCCATTGTTTAAAGATCCGTACTGTCATGCACTTGTATATTAGAATGTCCTTTTTAGATGTTATAGCATTCTCTACAATTACAATACAACTTATATAATTATTTATGATTTATATTATTCAACTATAAATTATTTCCTTTTCTGAGCTAACGTAATAAACAACTATTAATGAACATATATGCAGAAAAAGTAATTTTTTTAAATACTCAGCTTTATTTCAAATAAAATTATATAGCTTTATAAAATTTTAAATACATAAATAAAGCAAAACAAAGCATTTTTTTTTTAAATATTTTTTTTGCATTAGAATAAACAATCTCCTTAATAAATATTAAGTAAATTTATATAATAAAGTTTTAAAATAATGTTTTTAACTTTTAAAAATAGTCAAGCATTGGTGGTCGAGAGGTCAGCACAGCTGCCTTATAAGCAGTTGTCCCGGGTTAGCGGGTTCGCTTCCCGGCCGATGCTATGACACATGAGAAAAAAAAAAAGATAAGAATAAACATGCCTGCACACACATACATTCTAAATAATAAAATAAGTTATATTAATTATTTTAAAATAGTTTTGAAATATATGATCTAAATATGAACATTAATTTATTATTTCTAATACAAAATCACTTATATACCTATAAAATATTATTTTTTTTATTATGAAGTAAACTTCATTAGCTTCTAAGAGTATATATATTTAAATAAAATATTAATCTTTCATATTATTTTTTCCTTGAATCTACATTTGTTATTAATAATTTTCAAAAATGCTTTTAACAATTGATTCATAAGGTATTTATTTTTATTAATATTATATTTGAAATAAGCTAGCAAAAAATTTAAAATATAAATATTAAATTTAGATTGATCCCTATATATCATAATATATATATAAGTTTATTAGCATTCCTAATTTTATATTTCTAAAAACACACAAAATGGGAGGAGACAATCAAAATGCATCATTATAAATATATATTATAAATAATAGAATTTAGAATATATAATTATTTAAATTTATAAAATCAACCTTATTTAATATTTTAGGATTTAATTAACATTCATTTTTAATCTGATGAATTTTAGAATAACAGTGAATCTAATTTATTATAATGAATCTTAGAATGAAAGTGAATCTAATGTAGTATTTGATTATTCAAATTCGAAAACACAATGCTTTGATCACACTTTTATTAAGTAATTATAGAAACTAACAAAAACAAAATGCTAACTTTTATCAATTGATTGATGTTTTACAGTATTGAGAATAAAATAACAGTAGTTTTTTTTGTTTTGCACAATCCAATAGAATGTTGAAGACATTCTATAACAAAATATTGGTATAATCAGACATATAGTTAATCATTTAAATAATAAATTGAACTGCAAACAAATAATAGTAATATAAAAACAATTGGATTTCTGAATTATAATTTAGTTTTTTAAATTGTATATTTTTTCAGTGACAAATACTAAATATATTGGCAGTGGCTTTTGACAGCAAATTTGTAGAATCTTACATTAATATTATATGTCAGCAAAGCAAAGGACTGAATAAGAAGTTGCATAGATAAAAATGTCTTAAATAGTTTACTGCAGAACAAAAACCTTTTCAGTAATCTTCCAAAGAGAAGTAGTAAAATAGAAGACACTGACAGATTAATTAATTGAAAGTTTTTTTCTTAAGCAGTTTGTTAACAAATAATTGGATGGATCAGCTATAATCTTAATAATCTAGAATTAAATCCTGCTTCTTAAAAATCCTTATATACTTGAAAAATTTCAAGTTTTATTCAGATTTGAAATTTTATTATGAGGTTCTTTTACAAGTTATTTATAATTAAAGATTAATATCCAAATAGGGAACCTAGAATTACTATTCATAGCTGACCAAAAGATGAGATTCACAAGAGGCTTATGCTATTTAAAATGGATCTTTAGAGTAATCCCATCTCTTTTACAAAAATGAGAAGAGCACTACATACTAAATAAGACGACAATATAAATTTACTGAAGTTTGTTGGAGAGAAATGAGAAATGTCTTTATTGGGAGGAGAGGTTAATGAATGAATGAACGAATATCTATAAATAATTAGTATATAAAGATGTTTTTTTTTTTCTTAATTTCTAAAATTTACTTCTGATTTCTTTTTTATTTATATTTTAAATTGTGAATTAATTAATCATTATGTTTTTTTTTATTACACAAAAATAATTCTGTAATGTGACATTTAATATTTTTTCTATTGTTGTTTAATGTTTTAGAATGCAGTCTATATATTTTTTTCTTTTATGAACTCTTCCCAATATTATTTAGCTTAATGCATTTTCTATGCTGAGCACATAATTATGGTATTCTGCACTAAAAATACATTAAGCCAAATAAAACTGAGAAGTATTTTTTATTTTATGCAACAAATACCTCATAAAGCATATCTATATATGCATGCTTGAAGTTTATTAGATTTATATTAATGAAGATTTTTATAATTATTAATGCATAGTTTTATAATATGAATAAATTTATATATTTATAAAAGTGAATGTATGATATAAATTTATAGTTTGTATGCAATTAGTACATCATATATTGTGATTATAGTATATGCTTTGTAGAATATAAATTAAAGTAATAAGATAAATAAGGCCATGCGGACAAAGTTATATGAGAAATAAAGTCTTTATGAACATAGTGTTTAATGTATTTATTCTGACATGTCATAACTTGAAATTCTAAAACCATGAAAAATTTTCATTTCACAAACAGGCTTAGATGAATACCAATGCATTGATTGTAAAAAAAAATAATAATAACCTACTGGTCTTCACTAAGATAAGTGGTATTTATATTTAAAAATATATGGCATGATTATAATAATTTTTATATTTCTGAAAAAATTATTTTTCAATTTCATATAAGAAACTGTTAGAAAACTTGCATATTCTGCATTTTATCTTTTTTATTTTCAAACAGAATATTTTCAGCTGCAAAATATTATTTTATTTAAACTTTTTATAATAACAGTTCTGTACAAATAATTTTAGCATCTCTCCAAAGAAGAATAGTAAATGAAAAACATTACTCAACAAGCTAAAAACTTTTTAATGAGGAAGATTTTAATACCTTAATTTCTTTTATTGTTTTACCTTCTAAAAACAAATAGATATCTATTTCCTGATGTGAAGCACTGTGACTTCTTATACAGAGTCAGGAATCTCTCAGCAACTATGCCCAGAGAAACCTGTTAGCCACTTCCTTTCCATTCTCCACCCTAAGTTTTCCCATATCCTGCTCCATCCCATTTCCACAACATAATTATTGTCAACTACATGGCCTTTATATCTAAATCCCCCTTATCTTTTCCCAAACCTAGCATAAAAATCAATAACCCACTTTCTGTATAATCACTTTTGTTTATATTTATTCTTCCACAACTTCATTATTTGTACCCTTTCTGTTTTTAGGCATTTACATTCAATTAACAAATGCCTAATATTTTCTGTGCCTTCATTACACAACTTGCAGACTAAATCACCCATATTTTTCCATTTATGTGTATATTCCCTTGTTGCTAAACATCCCATTTGAGCCTTAAACAGTAAACTATTTTCTTTGCTATTATCATAAATTAGCTTGTAATCAATATTCCATTTATTTCTATATATATTTAAACTCTTTTTACCCTCCATACTAGTTCTCCATCTTTCCAACTCCCTATTTTTTATTAATGCATCTATTCTTCTATCCCATTTCTTACCACTATAACATTCAACAATTCTACTAAACCAATCATTCCATCTTTTATATAAGTATACTGACATAAATTCTTTATCCAAATTTTCTGCATACTGCATTACCTTTCTCACTCATCTTGTTGCCTGCCCTTGCCAATTAAATAATATTTTGTCTATTCTTTTATTATCCATAAATTGCAATCTATCAAACATTTTCATTTTGCTTTTTGCATCTCTCATATAAAAACTTGACCATCCTATTTCTTCTTGAATTGCCTCCTTTCCCATCTACACATCTGCATCTAATGCATGTCCTCCTACTTCTCTTTGTACTTACCGCTTTATTAACGTAATGCATTGTTATCATATGTTAACCCTGCTACTGCCATTCCCTTCCATACAATTCTAGCTACATCATATTTATTATATGAAAACACTGTTAATTTCTTTATCAATCACTTTCTTTTCTTTGCTTCATTTATCAATTTTTTCTCCCATTCATCTAAGCAATAAGATGATTCCCAAATAGTTATACCTATTAACTGCATTTAACTTTATATCCCCCAATAAAAATTCTTTGTCTTCTCTTTCCCCAGTATTAATCATCATTACTTTTGATTTTTCTTCTCTAAATTTAATCCCCATGTCTTTACCCCCCTTGCACATGTCCTCAGCATAACTTCTATATCTTTCCTTCTTTCTGCACACAAAAAGACATAAATTTGCAAATAAAAGACCCGACAATGTATATACTCCCTTGCCATCTATTAATGGTATTCCCTCTCTCTAGTTTTTCTATTGCTCTCTCCATTTCTCTCAAATACAACAAAATAAGTGACATAGAGCATCCTTGCCTTAGTCCTACCCCATTTTTAACTTTAACTGATTCTATATTCCTAATTGATACATGTAGTAATTATTTGCATATAATTTATAATAATATCCACTAAAGCTCCATCCATTCCCAAATTTACTAAACTTAACCTATAATCTATTTCTATTTACTCTATAATACACCTTCTCTTTATCTATAAAAACCATATATAATTGTCTACCTGTATTCCTACTCATATCCATAAGTTGTTTAACTACAAATAAACTATCTCCTATATGCCTATTCGATCAAAAACCTCCTTGCATTTCTCTCACTATATTATTTTCTTCCATCCATTTTGTAAACCTTCCAGCCACCATATACGAGAAAACTTTATATAACACTGACATTACCACTATCAGTCTATAATTGTTTAACTTTCTATGATCCTTACCTTTTCCTTTAAATAGTAGCCTTACTCTTGTAGTACTCCAACTACCCGGAAATCTCTCTTCTGTGCCATCTTATTAAAACATGATAATAGCTTTAATTTTGTCCTATGCCCTAAATTCATTACAATCTCTGCTGTCTATTCATCCAAACTTCTTGCCTTTCCACTTTTCAATTTCTTCTCTGCCTCATTCTGTTCATTTTTTGGTAAACCTAATATTCCTATTACTATATGCTTTCATGTTCGCTATCACTCTGTCCTTCATATCTAACATCTTTTCTATATCGATTACACACATTTAAGATTATCTCTAGTTTTTCTCTAGAGCTACACTTTATTCCCTTATCATCTAGTAATACTATTTATCTCTCCCCTACATGACTAATAATTGAATAACTACCTCCACCTGGGGGAGAAAAACTTTCCACCCAAATTTGAAACTGTGACTATGCCATAACCACTTACCATGTAATCTTAGAATTTGCATATTCTTATGCACTTATAGTTATTTGAATATTAGTTTGGAAAATCTGAGACACTATATCTAAATGGTTTTTTTTTTTCCAGCTGTAGTTTATCTCTCTCATCTTATACAATGATTTTTTTTTTTAAGGGTCTATATATTTATTGCCTTTTTCCATTATTTTTTTCTTTTTCTAATGCCTTTTTAATATATATCTCTATCAAGCATTATAAGATATTAGTAATAGTTGATCACAATCATAAGCATGATGAAATCATTATTTTAAGCTGTAAGAAAACTTTCATAAATTATTACCATATGTTTTATTGGAAATTTTTGGACAAAGTGCCATTGATATCAAAAATCAACATAAATTTGACAGCATCTAATAATAAATGCTGAAATATGGTAAAAATTCTAAGTAATATAGTCTTTATTTTACTATAGCAAAAGTCATGATATATTTAAAATGTTATTGGACACTGTATATACATATATAATAATAATAATGATGATGATGATGATGATGATGATAATAATAGAGTGATTTATATATCTAATATTGTGGAAGCAACTATTCTTCACATGTGTACTAAAATTGTTATACACTCTTTAGTTAAAATTGTTTTAAAATCATAGGTAGTCTCTGTCTATGGTTAGATTTTATTCTTTAAATAAACCAACAATTATTGACCATGCCTAAATTAGGATATGAACTTATTATGAACCTGATTTTTAAATCCTTATATTAATTGCACAAAAATCGGTTTATATATTACAGAGAATAGAAAGTTTTTCATTTCTGTGACACTGAATTTTATTAGTTTATATAAATGTAATATTTAATATGTGAAGAGTAATTGCTTCTACAATATTACATATATATAAATATTTATGTAACCTTTATCTAGGCAGATTACTTTTGGAATTAGTATGATGTGCTAGAAGCCACGAATCTTGCATGTCACACATGCCATTTCTGGTCAAGAACTTTTTTTGCCCATGCCAGGGTTTAATTTTAGTATGGATATCTAAATTTTTCAGTGCTAGTCTTCTTTTCCCTTTCATAATATTTTTTTGCTCAGAGATGCCAAAATTATTATAGGTATCATTGAAATTCTCTTCACATCTATTGGACTTAGTGTAACCACAGATTCTAATGCATTGTCTCCATTTGAGTCCAGCAGAACATCTGTTGCAAACATCTTAGTGCTTTGAGTTTCCAGATTCTAAGATCTTTCAGGAATTAGCATTATATAAGATGTGTATTCTGCAGTTTCACTTTTGTGAAATGGATTTTGATGTTATTCAGTGTAAACATACTATTTTTTTTTTTTTTGTATGATAAATTTCAGATATTGGGTACATATGTATATTTTTTGCATTTATTCTCCTTCCTTATAAATACACAAAATGTTTTTAATCTATTTGATTATATGCTGATATCTCAGTTTTCATTAATTTTTTTTTTTTTTTATGATAATATTTACGAAGTATTAGTTGTGACAGCACAACATATATCACTCAACACTAGAATGGCTTTATTGAATTCTATTATATGTAACTGATTCAAAGTTTGTCTTTTATTTAGTTGATAATATGTGATGTGCAGGTTATGAATTTGAATTATTATTGCCATCAGAATAGTATAACCTAAAACAATGGTTTTATTTAAATTCCTTTCAGATTACTTAAATATCCATTTAGAAAAAAACACTAGTTAGTTAAATCATACATTCAGGGCAAATATGGATTCTTACAATTTAAATAATATTTATGTTGGCATCTAATAAAAGTTTTATGCCAAATGATAAATTCTTAAATCCCTAAACCTATCTGTACTAGTTTTTAATCATTTATAGATAATCCCATCTTTTAGATCATCAATTAACTTTTTTTTTGTACTCTTTATCTGATAAATACGTATAAGCTTTGATTTAAAATTGATTTATGTGTTTATATTGATACTGTTGGAGACAATCTGCCTTTATCATTCAATGTTCTTGTATATCATTGTGTGTAGTTTTTTTTAAAAATGAAATTGCATAAATTTCTATTGTAATTTACTCTGGAGAATTTTAACAGTCAAGGTCCAATGATTATTTTATATTTTAAAATAAAATCCAGATAAAATGTATGTATATTATTTGTGATTATGCATTGATGTGCTAAACAAAACTGTTCTAAAAGAGGACATTTTATCAACATATAGGAAAGTCTATAAATATAAAAATAAGAATGTTTTATTGTTCTCTGCTGTATAGCATAATGGAAGAGTGAAGAATTCAAGAGCTAAAAGTCCTGAATCAATCCTCTACTGAATAAAAATATAAAGATCTTGTTTTGGCCAAATGATTGGATGTGTTGAGTTCATTCTGCTACTCAGTGCTTGAGTGTCACATGATGTATCAAATTTTATTGATTTTTGTATTATTATTAAATTGTAATATTTCATGAATATAAAAAAAATTGGTAATGTTTGTAATTTTATTTTAGATCAGAGAATGACTCTTCATATTTTATTTTATATGTCAAAGCCTGACCAGGAAGCAAACTTGGGCTGGCTGCTTGGAAGGCAGTTATACAAACTGCTAGGCCACCAAAGCTTGATATGATTCTTCATATTTAATTCATTTTTAATGAACTAAGTCAAAAATGTGAACGAAAAGGGGGCAGGATGGACCAAATTAAACTTTTATCAATTACAAATTTATTAATCTCAAAATGTCTGTGCTTTTATTATTTAAATTTAATTTTATTAGTAGAATTATGAAAATTTGCATAATGTATTCTTTATATAAACATTTTCAATAATTACAATTATTTAAAAAAGTTGTATTTTTATTATAAGGATGATTGTATTATTTGAAAGGAAAAAAAAAAAAGCTTTATTTTTGTTCACAGTAGCAATAATTAAAATGGAGTCTTAAATAAACATTTCATAAACTGTCGAAAATACTTTGATTATCTGCCCCATTCTACCCATCTAAGATATATATATATATTAATGATAAATCCGTTATCACTGGCAACCTCTTAACATGCTCTAAATAAGATAACTTTAGATAGGGAGTCTGTCTGCACATTTTGAAGAGGGAGACTTGTCAGAAAATTAATTCTGTCTTCATTTTTATTCATTTGGAAAGCTAAAAATTAGTATAATTTTGAATTATTTCTTATTACAAATTTTTTCAACTGTCAATATGAATCATATGATAGTCATATATATTATTTTACTAATGAGCTTTTTTTTCGTACATTTTTATTAAGAATTAATCAAAAATGATAAATTTGTAAAATTAAAAAAAAAAATTGTTTGTTTACATTGTAAAAATATGCATCAGTATTGATTGTTAATAAAATTATTTTGTTTTTGAGACTATATATGTGTGCTTAGTCATGCTTTTAGTTTTTATCATCTTCTATCCCTTGTCTAAAGATAAATTACATGCATCCACATTTTATTCCTGCCATTTTTTTAAGTTCAGCATAACTATCTTTTCTACATGCTCTATAATTTTCACTATCCTCTGTAATATTTTCGCAATTATCTCCAATAAAGAATTATTTAATCCTAAGAAAAATACATTTTGTTAGGATTAGAGAACTTTTTTTTTTAACATCACAGTGCGGCCCATGAAATTTTTAAGCAGGGATACTTTATTGTAGTAAGTTCTAAAAAAATAAGCAAGGAAAACAAAACAGCATTTTTAAGTTTCATACTCATCACTGTTAAATGCTCTAAAGCAATTTTTATTTTTAGTAACTGCTGTTTGATAAATAATAATATCTGGAATAGATCAATCTTTACTTTTTATTTCAACCAGAATAGATAAACATATCATGCTCCAATAATTATTGACACTGTGGCAGCACACAGCTCCAAGGGTGCTAATTACACACCTTGATAAAAGCAAACATCTCACTGGAATTTGATGAAATTCATCGAATGTGACATTTCTGGCACTGCCATAATTAGCAGTATCTTTGAATAGAATCTTAAGCATCACTTAAAATAATTCCTTCTAAAAATGCATTTGCATAATAATTATGCAAAATATTGAATGATTGTTATATTATTGATATTTTTAAGCACAAATTTAATATTTTTTTTTTCTGGGGCTGCTGCAACACCACTGTGCTTATGGACCATTCACCTCTGTAATAGATCTTTTCTTGCTTTTTTAAATATAGCAAACTGTACTGCAGGGTTCTAAAATAAGACTGAACTAACAACTGAAATTATTATTGAGTATTGAAAGTTAAACACTTTTTTTTTTTTTTACAGATATTAATCTGTTCTGAAGAAATTGTAAAAAGTTTTATTAAATGTAATCAAAAATTGAGTTAGATCCAAAGACTGTTTTTCTACAAAAGAATTAGGCAAAAATTAAAATTATATAGGATTATACTTTTTTTTTTTTTTTGGTTAGGGAAAGCAAAGAACTTTTTTAAACTCTTCATTTATTCATAAAGATTATTGATATGCAAATTGCCTTTACTGACTTAGTGCATTGATAGAGTAATGGATTTTGGAACTGTTCATAGATCACAGCTCAGTTCCAGCACTCAAAATTCCTATATACTCCTGAACAATAAAGTCATTTGATTATTTATATATTTTTAAGAATGAAAGTGATTTAATTAAAGCAGAATTAATTTAATATTAGAAATTGAGAAAAGTATTAAATTTTTTTGAAATTAAAAAGGATTTAAAAAAGTGAGTTGGGTGTATTAATATTATACCAATTTAAACTACCAACTTCACCTTTTTGCGTTGTTAGCCGAGAGATCATCGCATCTGCCTTGCAAGCAAGTAGTTGGTTGCAGACGGTTGTGAGTTCGCGTCCCGGCCAATGCTTTGACATATGAGAAAAAACTCTAGATATTAATGTAATTGTATTATTTATAAACTTTAAATATAAAATTATTAAATTTATATACTTTTAATCATAATTTTAAAATAGCAAGTACATTTTAAATAATTGGATAAAGGGGACATATTTGCATTATAATAATAGTTCAGCAGATGAAAGTGAATGAAAGTATTAGTTTACTATAAATAAAAACATGAATGATGTGAAGAAAGGTCAATTTTTTAAAATCATAATTTCCATTAAAGTGAAAGATTTGTCATTATTTTTATATAAGATTTCATTAGCAGTTATATATAGATTTATATTTATGAACGAATGTAATTTATACTTCTGCACTTTAATTTTTTTTAATCATATCTAATAAATCCCGCCCTCCTTGTTATACTTTGACTGATTATCTCATACACATTATTGTACATATTTTTTAATTTTGTTGTTAAATCAATTTTAATCATTCCTTCTAGGGATTATTAAAAGCTATTTAGCATTTTTAAATATAATAACTTAAAAATTCAAATATTTATGTAGGCCAAGGATAAAAAAATTTTGAGCATTTGGTTAATTACTTGAACTGGAAATAAAAATTTCTGTTTCACTGATAGTTTTTCAAAAATAATAGCAATGGTAAGTTGATTATCTTAAAATTATTGATATATGCTTTTGATAAGTTATTGTGAATTCTAGATATTTTATTAGTTTAATTTAATTTATATTTTTGTCTGGATTTATATAGGTGTTGTAACTTTTTCATATCACAATATGATATGAATCTAAAGTGCACTTAGCTAGCTTAGCTTTTATAAGCATCACAATATATATCTTATAAAAAAATAAAGTAAGATAAGTAAAAAAAAAATACTTTTAGTATTTAATAAGAATAGTTTCTGCTTTCATTATTTCAGTGTCGCAGGTTCAGGCAATTTGGATTATTATTTTCTCTCACAGTTATGTTTTCAGTTATAGATTTTTCTTGTATAATTTAGTAGTAGAGCAAGGAACTTAAAAGCTAAAGATCTTGGATCAAAGCTTATTCTATCACTTCTGATGATTGAACATCCCATGACCTCCTGGACAGTTAACCATCTGATTATTTTTGTTTTTAATTACATATATTAATACCCTTTCTTTTGGTATTTTATTATTTGGAACTATAAAGATTTTTTAATATGTGTAATACAGTGATGCTTGTGGGATAATTTGGTAAAATAATTCAATTTGTCAATATATCAATTTTTTAATTACAGTGTGTAAAAATATTTACATAAATATGAAATATGAATGCTTAATTTAAATCTAAAATTATTTCTGGTAATTATTTCCATTATTTCATAATAATTGTTTTTTATTTACTATTTAAAATTATAGAAAATTATTTAAAAAGTTAAATTATGTCAAATGAATCTGAAAAACACTGCATTTATTTACTTTCATGTCTATTTTTTAAAGATCATCTAGCTGTTTGCAGAGAGAAGTATATGTTATGAAAAATGTGAAATTTTTATAGCATAACAGTAAATTCAATAGAAAAAATATAAACTAATATATAAGATGAGCATTTTAATTGCCTAGATGTATATTTTAGTTAAATATTGTTTAGGTTTCTGATTACAAGACTATCGGAATACTAAGCAAATTATTTCTCTTTTTAAGCAATCTGAAAAGTTTCATGGTAAAATGTTTAGTACTACCATTTACAGAGACAAAATTCCATATCGCCTTTGTGAAAAACAGCTTATGTAAGTATAAAGAATGGTGTTCATGTGATGTTTGATGGTTTAATACAACCATTTACCATTCCCATAACTCAAAATTTAAATTCAAAGTTTATTGAACTTTGTTACATTTCGTAGATCATGTGAACAAACTTAAGATTTTTTTTTTCCAGGTAGATGATTTATATTCATCCCATCCGGAGAATAAAAAAATTCCAGATTCATAAAGTTTGGTTAGATGATTGTTCCTACAGGTTCAATTATAAAACCAAACACAATAGTACTAAGGTGCATACTATTAGTTACAATACTGTATGCTGATTTCATAAAGTTTATTTCTACTATTTTTCTCTTTAGGAGAACTGTTTTTTTTTATAGATTATTTTCCAACTCAAAAGTTTGGGTTTTTGGTTTCAAAATTAAAATTTTTCAAAAAGTTCTTTATTGAAGAAAATAAGAAAGATTGAGGGTGTAAATTAAAAATAAAATTAATGTGTACATATACAAACAAATGACTAAGCAGTCAATGCATTTTGTTCAAAATATTACAAAATCTCTGGGTAATTTGAAAATTGAATAATCTCTGGACACTTCATTTTAGATTTTTTTAAAAAAAAATTAAAAATGATAAACATTACTTAATTACAATTTTTAATTACCATCTGCAAAATAGTCTTAGTAATAATTTTATTTTCTTTAGATTTTCAATTTAAAATTATATCAGGTGAATGTAGATTATTTTTACACTCTTGATCATAAATAATAAATTTATTAAAGATTTAGATTTACTAATTGAATGCTGATTTCAAATTTTATATAATAATTAGATGATTACTAGCTAAGTAGGTAATATGAGATTTGATTGCACATGTGCCACTAAAGTTTTATTTAATTGTTCTAAACAGAATCAATCGAGGAATCTTTAGCTTCTAATTCTACCATGATATTAAGTTATATATTGCAATAGTTTTTATCTATTAGACATCTTGCCAAGATTCAGTGTACTCAAAATTTATATCAGATATTCAAGACTGATTAGCTTTTTTATTTTATACTACATTTCTTATGTCATTCACTTATTATTGATCTTGATCGCTTGATGTAGTATATGATGATGTGCTGTATTCTTTTAATTTTGTATGTTTTTTTTTTGGTAGCAGTTCTTGAAGCCATATGTATTTTTAATAAAAATCTCAAGTGATCTAACCTGACTTTATGATTTTACATTTATTATTTATATATATAAAGGATTCATTAATAATACGCTGATGCATTTATGTAGACTTAGAGCTTTCAGAGTTTTGTTACTCCATAATCATAGCTTCTTTAGATTATCAATGTTGTTATATGCAAATGTATGCAAAGCTATTTTTTATATTATCCATTTTTTGGAAATGGCAAAACAAATATTCTTTTTATTTATTGAGTTGATGTCACTGGTAATAAAACAAGCTTCTTTGATTTTTCTCTTGATGTCATTTCTCTCTGTGCAGAAGGTTTCAAATCTGTGGTTTAGCTCTTGCTGACGGTCAGCAAAAATGGAACTGTCTTCTTTTTTGGTTATTGCTCATGTATATGTATATTTGTGTTGAGCTAATCTATTGCCAATTGTGGCATGAGTCTCACCATAATAAACAGCACCATACCCCGTCTGAGGGCACACAATTCTATATACTACCTGGGGGGTTGCTTCTTTAGTATTATTAATGAGCCTTTTGGTGTTTGGAGGGGTTCTAAATCCTAGTTTGAATTCTTTATTTAAAGTTTTACTGAAGTTTTTAAGCTACTGCAGGTATATATGGTACAATCAGATGTTGTCTATCTTTTTTCTTATTTTGCTAAGTCTTTATGAAAGCCTTCAATCCTGTTGGCTATTGTTCTGTAATTAAAACCCAGACTTATTAAATCTCTAATGTAATTGATGTTGTTTTTCTTATCTGACTCTAATTTGCATAGATGATGATTACAAAATAAGAAGGCAGATAGTCCTGCAAGTTTGTGTGATTTGAGGGATTTTGAGAATGGATGGAGGTAATCTCTAATGCACAAAGGCTTGATCATGCAATATCTGTTCCCAATAGTCAATAATGACAAGCATAGGTATCATTGATATCTGTACTAGAATTGAAAGGCTGAAACACATAACCTTTCTGTACTAAATTTGATTGATATTTTTTTCAAGTTTTAAATATATTCTTAAAATATATTTATTTCCTCGAAGCACAAATGATTGCTGATATCTTCTTTTAAAGGATGTACTTCTATTCTTTTTTCTTATGATTCAAATATGCTAAGTATAAACCTTTGTTGACCCTGCATATTAGTATTTATTTCATTAAATTACTAATCACATTATTTTTTTATGCAAAGTGATGGAGAGAAAAACAAATGCCATTTATTAGCATTCAGAGAACACTTTAAAATGACACCTGCCAATATTTAAACAGTTTGTTATTTACTTTTAATAATGTCAAAGTTGTAAATATAATTTCTATTTCTGTATATATAACAATAAATAAGGCAGTCATTAAAGAATTTGTTGCAAACACTTCTCTGAAAACTGTTTGTAGAGAAACATTAAAAAATATTCTTACTAGATTAGGTAAATTCAAGTGGTGATGATTTATGTTTTTCTGTCAAGATTTAGCATCAAGTTACAAATAAATATATGCTGATTTATCACTTAAGTTATTGACTTGGCTATGGAATAGCTTTCTGAAAGAAAAATCTTAAATATTTTCAAAACATGGGGGGGAGGCATATTTTTTTAGATTCAAATCCCTTAAGTTTCTCCACCATGCATTAATGATCTTCATTATATATGAAGTAGAAGAGCTACATATATAATAGAATACCAATCGATCTTAATATAGATACCATTCAAAATAATAGTATCGTCAAGAAATTTTATAATCTAGAAAATTTTATTTATTATAATATTTAATGCAGAAATAATGAGATTACATTTATGTTAAACAATTCTCAGCTGAGGAAAGTAAAAAACAAACATGATTCAATTGAGATAATTTAATGGCATGGTATTAAGGCCTTTGATGTTCAGGTATCACTTGATATTTCAAATGCAGTAGATTTTAATAATGTAATTTTATAAACTGCAGTCATTTTAAATATAGTCACATGGGATGTAAACTCAATGCGCTGCAACTTGTATTACAAGCTCTTTTTTAATCTGTAATTCTCATGCATTTATAGAATTTGAACTGTTATCATTCTAATTACACATTATATTACTATTCTGAAAAAATGAAATACTGTGATCTAGCTTACACAATGCTTTTGAATAGTAAATTCTGTTTATACTACTACAGTTATGCTGCCTAGTATAAAATTAGATAATCAATGGATGCCTGATGATAGTGCTTAATAAATTTCCATCCAGTGCTATCCCAAGATTAGTTTTGGCAGCACTGGATAGGAATTTATTAATCACTATCTTCTGGCATCTTTTATTATTCAAGCTTATCTGGAGTAGGAGAAATAAAATTTACTACTGAAAAGCATTGTGTAAGCTGGAACTATAAGATTTCTATTGATTTTGTATCAGCATAGAAGATAACAAAATATTTAAATATAGAACTAGTGTTGGATCTATATAATGATGGAAATAAGTTGGCTTAGATTTAATATGTGCGGGGGGGGGGGTTAAATTTTAAGCTGGTAATTTAATAGTAGTTGCAGGAGGAAAAATATATTAGATCCCAAATTAAATCCTAATTCAAAACTTATTGATGAAAATCATAAGCAAGAAACTAGTTTGCAGATAAGGATAGAAGACTAGATAGGATTTGTTTTGCACCACACTTGGCATTTATTGATCATTTATGTTTATATAAGTGGTATAACTGAAATAGCAGAAGAATTTTTTATGATAATTGTTAAAATTTTAATATTTCAGGAAAACAACAGCTTTCAGACATAATATATATATGCTTAAATTTTTAATTTTTTTTATTCTTTTTAGAAAACATTATATAATTCAATTGTCTCATGGTATCATTTTATATATTGGATTTTACAAACACATTTACCATCCTATTTATATAAAAAAAAATTAATTCTATTTTAAATAAGTTTATGCTTTTTTATTTTTCATTTTAAAATATTTTTTTATTTAACTTAGTAACAACTATAAGGATATTATATATTAAAATTTTAGATGTTATATATAATTCATATTTTACTATATAGATAGATATAAAGAATAAGAGATTCTATTCTATCATCATATCATTTCATTCATTATCAATCCACTGCATAATGATCTCTAAGTTTAATCCAATTTCTCTCAATTATTGTCTTTTTTTTCACATCACTCCAACAAATCTCATTATTCATCTATCCATTTTATACATGGTCTTTTTCTAGGTTTTCTTCCCATCTCTTGGGATCCTGTATAAGACTTCAACTGTCCATCTATTATCTTTTCTTTTAGTAATATGTCCAGCCTATCTCCATTTTAGCTCTTAACTCTTTCAGTGATGTCAATGATACCTGTTTGACTCTCTTTTAAGTATTTTGCTTTCAATCTCTTTTTGTTATTCCAAAAATACATTTCTCAATACTTAATTGAGTGTTGAAGTCTCTGAATTATTTTACTGTCAAGTATCAATTCCATAAGCAAGAACTAGTAAAAGATCTCTATTAAAAATCTTCCTTTTCAAACATATAGATATTTCCTTTTAATATGAAGCTATTTCTATCGGAAATTCTCCATCCAAATTTAATTTTATGATTGATTTCATCTATTATGTTTCGATTTATGTTAATGATTTGACTTCTTCTAATTCATCATTATCGATCTTTATTTTCTTCTGAATAAATCCATTGAACATTATTTAGTATTTTTAATATATATCTTTTGTTCTACTGTTACTTTCATCTAATAACTTTTGTAGCATTTCCTGTAGCTCCGAAGCATTATTTGCAAAAGCAACCACATAATCTGCAAAATCTAATAATTCAATACTCTCCATATATTTTTATTCTCTTAACTTTCCATTTTAATCCATAAAATACTTTTTGAAAAGTGCTATAAAAAGTTTTGGAGATATGGAATTACCCTGTAGTACATGATTATCAATATTAATCTTCTGAGTGTCACGATATAATCTAATCACTGTTGTTATGTTTTGATAAATATTCTTTAGAATATGAAAAACTTTTTTGAGTCTGTATCTTTATGATTCAAAGCTTTAAGGTAATTCTTATTCATTGCTCTTTTCTGTAACTTTTTTCAATACTTAGATATGAGCCACTGTGCTAAAATCAGTTTTTAACCCAGTTTGTTCTTTTGGTTGGTTTGAATCTAAAGTTCAATGTAGACAAATTGAAACTATCTTAGTGAAGATTTTATATAGAACTAATAGAAAATTGATAGGTCTGTTATTTCTATTATCTTTTTTATTCCTTTTTTTTAAATATCTGTATTTTTACTGCATTCTTCCAATCATCATTTAGACATTTGGTATATAATTTTGGCAACAATTTTTCTATTTTTTTCACTTGCTTCTTTTAAGATATCAGTAATAATTCCATCATTTTCTGGAGCTTTTAATTACTTGTCTCACCTTATCATATTATATGCTTCGCAGTTTAGAAGTTGTAGTAATTGCAGTCATTTTGTTTTCTTGTTCTTTATTCTATATACTTTTTTTGTAGAATTTTTCTATGCAATTTAATATTATTTTTAGTAATAATTCCATCTTTTCTTCTTATTTTTAAAGTAACTTTTCTTCCAATAGCAAGATGCTTTTGAAACTTTTTCTCTTCTATAGCTTTCCTTGCCGATTCAAAATTGTATTTTTTTTTATGTAATTGTTAATTGTTTTTGTATCATTTTGTTTAAAATTCTAGATATTCAATTCTTCTTAATGGATAATGTTAAAATATTTTTGTATTTCTTCTTTTTTCCTACATTGTCTTATCTTAGAAATTTACTGATGAATAGCTTTTTTTTTTTTTTGTAAAAGCTGTCTTTATTGTAGTTTTTAATAGAGTATCATTTATTTTCTTTTTGATTTCAGGTAAGTTTGAATCATTTTCAAAAATTATCAATATTTTAAAATTATCAGCATGTTATTATTTAAATTCACTGGAGTGTTTTTAAAAATTACCAACATCAACTGTCATTTTTTTAAAATTTTTTTTTCTCTAGATTTGCATCAACACTATCTTATATCTCACTAATCAATGATCATTTGGTGTGTTGAATCTATTAAGAACATTATAAACTTGAACTCAAATTTGCCCACAGCACTTTTATCTTTAGTCATTTTCCAATTATAGCATAAAAGTCTTGAATGGTAATTTTAAAATGATTGGTGTGATCAAAAGTATTTAATATATTTATATGCATTTTCTCTATTTCATCACAATAATAATTTGTTGGGTGCATAAATATTGAATTATCTGCATTTGGTGTATTCCATTATGTTGAATACTTAATCTTACTACTCTGTCTGATGTACTATCAATCTCCACAATGTTGGTTTTCCACCTTTTATTTATAATGAATTCCATTCCATTTGTGCTTCTAATATGTATGCCATTATAATGAAGTATATGTCCACTTTTCAAATCATTTGTCTTCATTTTTTCTTCTAATTTCACAAAATCCAAAAACATTCCATTTAATATTAAACTGTTCTTCCAGTTTATGTAATCTTCCTTCATATGGAAGTAATCTACTATTGTAAATAGCTAAATAAAAAAAGCATCAAATAGCAATTATGCAAAGGTAATTAGAAGATTTTTATCACCCATTGGCTCCAATTGTCGCCTTGGCTAATAATTTTAGAGCCTTCTTGGAATAAAGACTGCAATTTAGTTTTGTCTATCATTATTGCAAATATCTAATAAAAAAATCATTCATTAACTAATGTTTCAGTTAACTATTAGACAACTAAGAGGAAAGATTATGTTACATTTTGGTCTTAAACTCAGAGGCAAAAAGCATGTTGTTGGGCAGGTCATCTAGGTTTGTTTACCATGTAAATAATTCCACAGTAATGATAGCTGCAATGACAAGACCATAAGGAAAAAACATTATTAATTTGCCATGCTTAGTTCCTTTGAGATCTCAAAGAGAAATCAAAAGGTCTTCTCAATTAACAAATTCCTTTCTGAAACTATTCTAATGGTGTTATACATGAAATCAGCACTTCCCAATGGCAAATGTAAACAAATATTAGTCCCTTAAGTACAGGGCTAGTCATATAGATGATGCAGTAAGATTTCTGCCTCATGGGGAAAATTGAAATAGGTGCTAGAATGAAACTATATATTGAATTTATATATATAATTATTTAATATATATTTTCCATATTACATTTATTGCTTTGTCCAGTAGACCATTTTAAACAACCCTTTTCAATAGTTATAAAATATGCATTTTGTAAACTTTGCATCAGCAACCAAAATTGATTAGCCAGAACTTTCTTAATTAAACATGTCATTTTCTTTCTTCTCTTGACTCTAGTTTATCCTAAAAGTATCCAATATGAGTAGGTTTGGAAATAGATATGATCATAATATATGAATGGCTGCAGTATACTAAAATAAATATTACTATTGAAATCTCAGAATGATATCATTTTTTCTTTGAAATATTGTAGTGAGTATGAAAGTCAAAGTTTGTATCTATGATGCTTTATTATTATTTTTATTTATATTGTGTTTTTTTTTAAAATAGAAAAAAAAAAATGTTTTGATTCAGGATATTTTTTCATATTGATTTACCAATTTATCAATAATTGAATATCTCATATTGTTTAATCAGACTAATATTCTTTTAGGTTTATTAAAATAACTTTATTTAAATTAGAAGTGAATAAGATTTACTGCAAAAGCATAGTTATAGTAGTTAAAATAAGAGTCATAGATCACATAACACTATCTCTTAAGCTTGTAAGTTATAAACAATGAGGATTGCCAATTCCTCAACAAGCTTTGTGACAGAGATATTTTAAGTGCTGGCTCTGGCTAAGCATTTATCACAAAGCTTGTTGAGGAATTGGCAATCCTCATTGTTCATAGTTATAGAAGTCTATATAATATACTCCCCATCAATTTTTAATGGAAATCCTTTTTTTTTTTAAAAAAAAAAATCCAATTCCAGGGGTGCCCAATCTTTTGGGTTTTTTTGGATTACATTGAAAGGAGAAGAGTTGTTTTGGACCTCATATTAAATACATAAATGCTACCTTAAAACTGAATAAGCACATAAAAAAGTCTGTGCATAATCTTCATGATATCTGCTACTATACTTAGCAAAAAAAGTCCTCACATAATAATCTTAGTTATGCAGCAACCCATTCTGAGAGTCTTAAAATCATTAATTGGATGCCATGTTTATGATCTCTAATATAGAAAATGTACATATCTAAATAAAACAAATTTATATATATATTTATTATAAAAGAAAAGAGGACAACATTAAACTAGTGAATTGTTTGATATTGTATTTCAGAGGTACATATGTTTATTTTAGTCACATTAAGACCTGTAATCACTTACAAAATATCTCATGTTTTAACTAAGGTTACAATTATGTATTGTGTTGCATGAAGGCTGCAGGTTGAACACCCCTGCTCTATTCAAACAAAATATAGAGTGATAAAGAGATAGGTAGATTGGATCCATAGGTTGTTGCATCTCAATTCTACACGGTGTTCAAACTTATTATAAACTCCCAAGTAATAAATCATTAAATTATTATTTTTAAAATATTTAGGAAATTTTAAAATCCAATCCTTTCAAATCTTATTTAGAAATTAAAATTTTTAATAAATGTTTAATTATTTATAAAATATTCATTCATGTATGTAAATGTCATGTGATGTTTGCTGGTTTAATAAGTAAATGTAAAAAGGGGAAAAAATTTTGAGATTTACAATTTTAAAAATAATTTGAATAATTAAATGCCAGTTGTCATTTTTTAATCAAATGAAGAATGTCTTTTGAGAGTTGAGGTTCTTTTCATTACTAGTCAGATTAAAGAATTTTTTTTTTTTTTTACTTATTTTACTTACATGAATGGACAAGATAAGACAAAATTTTTGAAACATTCTTATGAAATAATGAGTTGCTTGATTTTTTAGAGATATGTTTTTAATAAACTGTCACCATTTTTATCAATTTATTTATCCAGAACCAAATAAGCCTAAATAATAATGGAATACAATATGTAATGTCAAATTGATTTTGCATCTCTTAATGAGGAAACCAATAGCTAGGAGAGGATATGAATAATTTTTTTAAAAAAAAATGGTGGATATAAATTAGTATTAATATTAAAGATTCATTTGTAATTGTTCTTTTATTACCCTGACCTTAATATCCATTATTTATATTTTCATCCTATTAATAGTAATACTTCTATCCATAATATTGGTTTTTAAGATCTTAACATTTTTTTATCATGCTAAGATTATGAGATATCAATCTTAGCCAGCAGGAGGTGTAGTTAGACTTTACTATCCCCCCCCCCCATTTGAATCAGGAACTTTTGCTCACCAATAAGCTATCTTACTATTCTTTTTAAAGTTGCTTTTTATTGTTCATACCAAAACAAAACATCTTACAACTACTTTAGCTTTGTTTAATAGGCATTTGACTGCAGTAAACTTTTTATATTTATTTTACCTCAAAGAATGTTAATCATTGGTTATTTATAATGTCAATAGATCTTATGGCTGTTGGATTATAATGAAAAACCTGTAGAAAGCTAACAGCCAGAAATTGTTCTGGAGATCTTTTTGACATGATCTTCTGGTATTCATAGATTATTTATGCTTGCAAAAATGACTGGAGTTAAAGGAAAGAAGTTTCTGTTGTCTACTTTTTTTATTAAACTACTAAACATCACACATCACCTACTGTATGGCGTTACTGTATGGGGAGTTTAGCCTCTGTACTTTTTTTATTCTATACTTATTTGTAATGTTTGGGTGTGTGTGTGATGTTATGAAATACTTTTAAGTACTTGGCTTATAATAAATCTAACACACATTTATTTATTGTATAAAAAGCGCAGTATTTGCTATCTTATTGACAAATTTATCCATTGACTATTAATGGTTACTTGGTTTGACTTAATTTATAAATTACTTGAGTAGAGAGGATATTCTCCAAGAGTATAATTTGCTGTGCAGAGTCATTAATATACATAGCAGGACAAGCTTCAATATCTTCACCCTCCAACTCTTCAGCCACCCATATCATTGAAAATCTGATGATATGAATGGCTGAAGAGTTGGAGAGTAGAAAAGATTGAAGGCTGTTCATTAAAGTTTGAATATTTGCTATCTTAATATAAATGAAGCACCGATTATATATATATATGTGTGGAGATGATGATTCAGACCAACTGATGACTGCTGGTTTAGCACAAAATACATATATTTGAGATCTTGTTGCATGTATATGATCATGTGTATTGGTTGTATAAGATGGAATGGATGACTCAAGAGAGCTTAAAAGTTTGGGCTTAAATCTTCTCTAATTATATCTAGTTTAGAAGTATATATACTATACTTGTATTTAAATATAACAGAAATTTGTGATTTCAATTAGTCAAGGTTCATAATCAAAATGATTTACTTATTCATTTATAAATGAATAAATAAATTATGTATAAATTAATAATTAATGCTAGTTTTTTTTATCAAGTTACAGATTGCATTTAACTTATTCAGTGTCTATTCGTTTGTTTAGTATTTGACATATTTACTTGTTTATTTCTGACAATATTTTGTATCATTATAATTTTGTATTGTTCTAACTTTAATATGGCTGGTGTGTTTTTTTTTTTTAAAAAATTGATAACTGCATTTGGCTTAATAGAAATAAATGAACAATTATAAATTACCTCTTTGTTACTCATTCTAGATACTTTGTTGACTTTTTTTTATATTTATTAACACACAATCTTTAACACAATTTTTTATTGGCATTTGTTTGCTACAAGTATATTCATAATTAGCAATAAAAGATAAATTCATTAATAAAATAGTCCAGTATTGGCATCTTAATAGAAGTATAGTATTACTAATCAATATATTAATAATTCTAATCAAGTTTGAATAATACTGAACTTTGTTGCATTCAAAGTGTTTACAACAGGTGCGGGGAACCTTTTTCTGCTAGGAACCATTTGGATATTTATAATATTATTTGCAAGCCATATAAAATCAATTTGAAAACTAGCCTGTTGTGTTTGATCAAAAATTTAATTAATTTACCTCTAAAAAGATGAGCAATCTTTGCAATTGGCTGGCCAAATTTCAACTTTCCCTTTTTAAAGGAGGGCCATAATTTTTATATGAATTAAAAATAAAGTAACATCACATCATTATTATGAATGAGTGTTCTACATGTAATGACAATTTTTCCAATTCATCTTGTACTTGCCTTAATGATATATTTATATTCTCATATTTTTGGACAGGTTAATTTTACAGCAGCTAGGATGCAGTCTTTTATAAACTCCCTTTCATTAATATTTAAACAGCATTAAACTGTTGCACATATGCTTTGGATTTTAAATATAAAATGAATGAATACTAACACTTCAAACTCCCTTTCAGAAAATGGTTCCAAATTTCCTTTTTTTTAAAAAAAAAAAACTTTCACAGAATTTTCTGATTTGTTTGTACTTTTTATAAAATTATGTTCAGCTATTTGATGAAGCTCCTTTTCAAGTTTTCTATTTCAATATTTCTTTCTTCCCCAATAATTTTGTTTCCTAATCAAAGTATTTTAATAAATAGTGCTTCTAAAAAATTTGTTCTTTATTAACTTCATTCTTTCGAGACATAACAGGAAAATTGATTTGCTATTTCTTTTTATTTTTTGTATTAAAAAAGTATGTCTGATCCATTTCTTTTGAAATGCATGGTTTTCTATGTCCATTTTTCCTATCTTATTCAATGTAGTCATCCTAATGAAAAAAAAATTACATGCAAAATAATAATAAAATGAAGTAAAATTCAAATTTTATTTTTGCTAGTTGTATGTTCATATGCGAAAATCTCTAAAAACAAACCAAATTCTCTCAGCATCAAATATTAAATCTATTGTCAGATTGCCCCACAATATAGATAATTTGTTAGATTGTTACACCTCTGATAGAATGAAATAGAACTATTATAAAGGTTGGAAAAAAAAAAAGTTGTAGTTGAGAAAATAAATATTTTATTTTACTTACCTCTTAATTGAATATTTGCACTACATGCATGTTTAAATAGAAGTTTTATACAGATCCATTTTATGTACATTTTTGAAAATGTCTGGCAGAGCTTTTGAGGACCAAAATAGGCCTACAGGCTGGAGGTTCTGCATTTCTGGTTTACTTTATTATACATGATCTCTGTTGATTTTTAGAGATTTGAAGTTAGTTTTACATTGATTCAAGGAGTCAGACTTGTGATTATGATTTCAATCTTTCCAAGGCACATAATTAGCCACCATAATTTTTTTAAATGTATATTGTCATATATTTGCATGGTTATGTGTATAATTTACATGTTGAACATCCAGCTTTCAACAAATTGTTTTTATTTGACAGATATTTATATATATGTAACTCACCACATTATCAATTCTTATACCTCCCCCCCCCCTCAAATAATTTATATGTAATTTAATTTGCATAAATTTATGAATTGGTGAAATCATAGAAAACTTACTAGTAATGAATTTTATTACATCTTTGGTAATAATCATGTGAAAGGTGAATTTTATTTATTCTGCTATTAAATTAATATTGTAAAAATATTTACTCCTCTCTCCCTTCCCGTTATGGAAAGAATTCTAATCGTAACTATTAAATAGTTATAATTATAATAACTTTATCCGATAATTAATCTGTAAAATGATTTATCTGATATTACTGTTAAAAATTTATCAAAAGTTACGATAAACAAAATAAAAATAATTTTTTTTTAGTTTTAATCTGTTTTTCTAAAAATATTTTTCATTCTACCCAACCCCCTTCTCATTTTAAATAAGTTGTATTTTTTTAACTTTGCAAAACTGCTCTTAAAATTACTTCTCCTTATTAGGAGATATATATATTTTTTAGAAAAATTAGTCGTTACATTTAATGAAAGATGTTAAATTGTGTCTTCAAAATAGATTCTTATATTTGCTGATTACCTCGTCCCTCGTTAGAGAGATCACGTGGTGTTCGAGCACCAAAGTCCATTTTTAAAATTCTCATCTGATTTAAAAAATAATAATAAAGAAATCCAAATTAACTTTAAAAAAAAAAATTTCTTTTTTTTTTTGTTTTAGTTAATTGCTTTTAATTTTTAAGGCAATTATTAATCACTGGTTGGAAAATATATTATAATTTTAGTTTATAATTATTAAAATGATTTAAATTTTATGCTACAGTTTCTATTTAAGCTAATAGAATCATTAGAATTAATTATCAATCAAGCATCTTCGACCTTCATTTTTCATTGATGACTACGCCTAAAGTCTTTTATTTTTCCTGGAAGGCAAAAAAATGCTTTTTATATATAGCATTCTATTTTTTAATATTACTTTTAACTTAAATATCTCATTTATTATATAATAACTCTTTTTGTATTTGTCATCTAAATTATATTTTAAAAATTATATAATTATTGATTTGGGGGGGTGTCTCGTCATTTTTGAAAAGCTTTCTCTTGAGAATAATCTGACCTTCAGTAAATGGATAAACTTCACCCAAACTGAATAAATGTATAGAAAAATTCAGTTAGAATAATAAATTTTTAATACATATATGATAGATTTCAATTTTACTTAAATTTTTATCAGTTCATGTAATAAATAATATTGTAATTATTCAAATATATCTCTTCTGACTAAGAATAATGATCCAATAGTTGAAACAATATATTAGCATCACAAAGATCCAAATTGGGGAAGAGGGTGTGTGTGTGATAACTTCCATAAATGAAATAAGTTGTCTGCAAAATAGGAATTTTCCAAGCTGATCAAGTTTCTTAGTGATTAATTAATGCAGAGATAAAAAGCTGGTTGAGAAATAAGGCTGATTTACAGTAAATATTTCTGTTGTATTACTGACAAGATAGTAAATAAATATGGATATGGCATTTTTGATGATAGTTCATTTCTGTCAGTAAATAATTCTGAAAGCAGTAAGATATTACGAGACTGAAGTGGAGTTGGGCTAGATATATTTCTAGAAGAGATATGAATAATTGAAATCTTAAACTGGATTCCAAGAAATTATAAAAGACCTAGAAAGAGACTACATGTGAAATGGAATGATGAAATAAAGAAGGGTGCTGAGGTTATGTGGAGAAGAGAGACTAGAGATCAGAGTAGATGGATTGAACTTAGACGAGATATTCATCCTGCAATGGATTGATAATGATGATGATGTTATAAAAAACAGTAACTATTTTGATCTTTTGTATATTTATTGATTATTTTTTATGCAAGATAAAAGTAAAATATTCATTAAGTAGCCATTTTAGATCAAAGACTATTACAATAGCTCCCCGTAGAGAATCTGTTAGAGAAGGCGTTATCTTTCTTGCCATTTGCTGAAAGATAAGGATTTGAGCAGTTTCCCCATTTTCGGCTAGTCAAAAGTGGCTAGATGCCCAGTAATGAGCAAGTTGAGTTTGCCATGGTCAACTATCTGAAAGAAAAATTAGAAGTCTGATTGGAATCAGAAAAAAATTTCCATGTTTTTTTAACTGGGATTTGAAATCAGATAGTAATTATGGCATGTGGAAGCATGACCATTGTGTCATGAGAATTTTTCCCTCTCTATATATATAATCATATAATATCAGATTTGAGATCCAGATATCTTAAATATTTATATTACAACTTGGATTCATATGCTAATAATAATTAAAATGAGTCGTGATTATGTTAATTTCAAGATAATTAAGCTCATTAGCTGGTAGACCTTGCATCATTTAACTTTTTATCTCTTATAGTCCATATATAAGAAATCTCTGCATGAAGTTGAAAACTGACATTCTTACTTGTAACACTTAATATTTAGACTAATTAACTCTAATATACTTCTACAAACATTAATAAATTGTCTATTTCAGAATTGGTGAATTAGTATGCTATTCTTTTACTTATGCAAGTTAAGGAGGTTTCTAATTGTAGGTAACATAATGATATTCGATGTTGAGAGAATATTACTTCATTGATATTTCTGTCATCTAGAGTTTTTCTGTTATTTATTTGCTATTTTAATGTTGTATGTAGCTAGGAGGATACTTGAATAATCAAAATATATTTGCAGACTATGAAAATTGATTGATAGAGACTGACAAATTTTAAGAAAAACTGTGACATCAAATTAGTAGTATAGAATAGTTTAGTTTAAAAATGAAGAAAACATAAATAATGCAAATCTATAATTCAAATATCTAGTGACCTTTAACTGACTGGGCTACCTAACTTTTTGTATAAAAGATTTCACTTGAAAATAAAAAACCAAACATTTTTAGTACTTAAGTGATTTTTGTTATCTTAAAACACTTCATATTTGCAGATTGATTGTTATTAATATTAATTTGTTATGATTTGCTATCTCATAAGGTTATTATATAAACATTGATGAACCTTTTAATAAAATATAAATTCAATTTAAGTATAAAATCCTCAAAGTTAAAACTGAAGAAAAGGATGTAGACATTCTCCCAATAATATTATATTTTTGTATATGTACATATATATATTTAATTTGAGAAGCAGGAAGACTGCTGACATTTTAAAAATCAAATTAGTGACTACTGTATTATATAATTAACTGATAAATTATAATTTTTTTATACTCTATTTCATTTATTATTTTAATTTAATTTTTGTAATTAACTTTTGTATCTCTTTTAATTAAAAAAAAAGAGAATTCCATCTAGTTTCTTAATTCCTTCTAGTTTCTTTTTTTTAAAAAAGAATAAGTACTTTTTGCAAAATTTTCTATTAAGAACCTATTTATTAGTATATTTACAGTAGTCATTAATAACCTATTTTATTTAAAGAGCCTTTCTTAGTAATTGTAGTCACAAATGGATTTATATTAGATTTGCTGACTATTTAGGAGTTTTAAATTTAAATGTTAATGCAGACAGCTCATCAAAGTATATTATACATGTAGCTTTAAATATTCAGATGCCAGAATAATTTGTTTTAAGGAAGTAGCAAGCATTATCAAAATATTATTGCTAATGATTAAATATTATCTCTTGATCATGGGTTATAATGTAAGATGTTTTCTTCATTGACAAAGTTGGACTTTTCTATGCATACAATATATATTATTCTATTATCTAGTCTCTGTAGCTTTTGATAGGTGGTGAAATTAGAGAGAATGGAAGTTCTTTTTTTTGTTGTTTTTTTGTAACTATTATTAAATTAAAAGAAACTGTTAAGAATTGTTTAATATGAATTAATACTATTAGCTATATCTATGTATAAAATCTGGAATTAATAAACAAAAAGCAACTTCATTCATATTTTGCTCTTAGCATTTACACATGTTGATGTCTATAATATAACACTTCCTACATATTTGTTTGTTAACACTTATCAATAAAACATCATTCATACATTTGTGTAAAGTTATATGAAGTGATGGAAAAAAAGTCACACATAAAAAATTGAATGAGAATCCATAAATTATTTTAGGGAATGTGTAAGTAAATAGATTTTATGGCAATTTACATATATAAATCATAACATTTTATAACGATCTGGAGAAAGTACTTAGCGTAATCTGCACTACAAGGGCGCCATCTAGACATTTGAACCTAGAAAAATTTATATAGTAGGCAGATACGTAAGTTCAAAAAAAAAATTATATTTTGATTCCGGTCATTAACCCATTGTCACTAGCTCAGTGGAACAGCAGAGATTTATATTTCATAAATTCTTATCTAAGAATAATTTTTAAAAAGGAATAAAATAAGCCACTGCCAGTAATTAACATACAAACATTTTTTTACGCACATATATATATAAAATTTAACATTATTTTAGAATAATTTTTACTTAGGGTTTTAACTTGATTTTAGAATTTAAATTTACATTTTAATTTTTATAATATTATAAGTTTACATTTTAATTAAGTTCGCACAGATGGATTTATAAAAGTTTGTTTTATAAATGTTGAGTATAGATCGGTTACATAGATTACACGGTCAAAAACATTCCAAAGTAAACATAAACGATCAAAATATAAAGTCATTGATGGAAATGCAGAGGGAAATTTATAAGAAACCCAATGGCATTCATCGTAAGATGCCGCAAGACACCAATAACTTAAAAGACATCCAACATAAATACATCTTAGATACTCACCGTAAGGTATCAGTATTTACCGAATGTCTGATCAAATATGAAAACAAAAAACATAATTAACCGGTAACGAACCCATGCAAGTGTCTATACCCAACTTAAATTTAATGCATCTTTATTTAGAGTGTCGAGTATGAATAGACTACATAGATTTGCATTTGAAAAGAAAATATTCAATCCTTGTTTAACCTTAGGCCAAAAGTTCGCAGTCAAACCAAAACTCAATCCATCTGATATATCGATGTGTTCAATGTAATATGAATATGGCAGCACAATTAAGTTAAGAGAAGAAACTGCTACTCGTCAGATAGGAATATTACATCTATCTGACGATAGGAGCAATAAAAAAAAAACTCCATAGGAAGGAACTGCGGTCTCCGTCTTATGATTCCTCCCATAAGCAAAACGAGTGTGTGCGGTGTATAATAGCGATTCTGCCCATAACGAATCTCGTACTACATCTACTAATTACACCAATATATCCAATCTATTGACCTAATTCAACTACAAAACGAATAACCTAAGATTACCCTCCCCTAATATAACTTTACAAATCTATATAGCCATTCACACCCGACTTAAATTTAATATTTATATAGTTTAATTTATCGAAAAACAGAAATCATAATAAAAACTTAAAAGAACAAAAAAAAAAAAAAAATGGAAATGATTTTACAAAAGAAATACATCAAATAAAATTATACCTAATTAATAAATAATTTAGTTTGGTCAGATAGGAATCTATTTCTATTTTTTTAAAATACGGAGCAAGTTTAGAAGTAAAGTTCTTATTGTTTAGAAATGTTCATTAATTATTTATATTTAAAGCTGAGAGTTCAAAAAGTTCTTACGATTTCAAAACGTTCCTTTTATCCGTTGCATGTCATTTGGAATCCACGTTAAATCCCCCGATGATCCTGTTGTCCTCAGTATAAGAAAAGCGATGTTTCATTTCTTTTTTTTTTTTTATAACAACTGAAGGAATTGAAAGTGCGTCTTTCAATCCCTTCACCTCCAACTGTCTGACTTAACACATCTCCGTCTTCTAATTAATTAAACCAAATCATTTTTTATTTCCAAATTTTTTCTTTTATACATAACTTAAGGATCCAATGGACATTACGTCATCGATGTGATGGTCTTTTCGCTGAGGTCCGATTCCATTGTTTTTCTCTCCTATCTGACCATGCTTATACATTTAAATGCCCAAGGCTAGTTTACATTTGACTAATTAAATTAATCATTTCCATTTTTTAGTAACATTAATTACTTTGTTTTGTACAAACTTAGATATATTTTTATCTTTAAATCTTTATAAGTTTTTGTTTTTAAAATACCTTTTCTATTTTTAATAAAGTTTTATTTTAATAATTTTTTATGTCTGTGTGATTTTATATATATGAGTTTAGTATAGAATTTTAATTTTCAATTTTTAATTCTTAATAAGGAAGTTTTATTTGCGAACTTTTATTCCTTGGATGTTTACTAATAAAAAAACAATGTAACGTCGTATGTGCCCGTTACAATTTAAATACAAGTATATTGTATTGTCTAAACTGAAATTAAAATAATTTAGAAAGGATTTGAACTCAGACTTTCAAGCTACCTACAGCTATTTACTCCATCTTATACAACTGACACACATGGCCACATGCATATGAAAAAGATAAACGATCTTCAATATATGTATTTTGTGCTGAACCAGCACTCGTCAAGTGGTTCAGATCATCATCTCCCACTCATATATATAATCAGTGCTCAGCTTAGCATATCTTCATACTTTAAACCTGTCTATTAAGGTTTGAAGATTTGCTATCTTAATATAAATCGAGCACTGATTATATATGTGTGTGTGTGGGAGATGATGATCTGGACCAACTGATGAGTTCTGGTTCAGTATGAAATATATATATTGGAAATCATTTGTTTTTCTTATGTATATGGGCATGTGTGTCAGTTGTATAAGGTGGAATAGATAGTTACAGGGAGCTTGAAAATCTGAGTTTAAATCCCTTCTAAAATATATAAATCATGATGTAAGAAAGGAATTATTTTTTTTATTTGTTTTAGGAAGCATCTATATCCATAAAATTGATGTTTGACTAAATTGCTTATTTGTTGTCTTATCTTCTTTCTTTGGCAAACTTTCATAAAAAAAATTTATTTAATATTTTAATTATTTTTTTAAAACATAAAATTTAACAAAAACATAAAATAATGTCCAAATGCCTATAGGTTGAGCAAAACAGTTTTATTTGATTAGTAACTCCTCTCCCCTCATTGTGAATTAAACTAAGAATTATTATTAGCTTTTGCAACTACAAGTCTTATCATTGTATTAATAAATGGCAATATCATTTTCAACTTTTAGCCTAAATCACTTTAATTTTGCCATTTTGTTTAATGAAATAAGAAATAGATGGTTTATAAATGAAATAGTTAGAATTCTATTGCTTTGACAGAAATCTTTAAAACGTTATGTTTTAAAGAGAAATTAGTCTTATTTTGTTTATTTGCTAAGACTTGAATTTTAAGTATCTTTAACACAGTTATTTATTCATTAAAATTTTTTTAAATAAATGATAATAAGTTAAGTTGTTCATGAAAGAGAATACTGTCTCAATCATTGTTGATGTAAAGTTGTATTTTACATCAAAATGAAAGAGAATGATAATTGTGATGCTGGAAGAGAAAGAGAATAATTATGATGCTGTAAAAGATTGCTTAGAATTTTTTTGGGATAGAAAAAGGGAGCAGCAAATCATACACTGAAGAAATTAAAATGCACTATTTATTAGAAGTCAAAATATTTTGACATAATTCATTGGAAAGTTGTGCATGGTTTGGTGCAGCGATAGAGTGGCAAGATTATAGCTTGAGGACTGCGGATCATGGCCCAGCTTTTCCAGTCCTCAAACTTCATATGAAATCCTGAGCAATAAAGCCATTTAATTATTCATTGGGATTAATGGTATTGCTTGGCAATTAAAACAATTATACCCATACATGAGGTAATTAAAATGACAGAAGTTACAGGGATATACTTATAAGAATCTTGAACAAAAATATTTGGTGAAACCATTGAAACAAGTTCTCTGTCAGAACGTGAAATCATGCCAGTAGGATATTGTTAATTAGCAATTTTAATGGATAGAGTTGCCATTGGTTTCCATGTTTTTAACAGTTTCTCTAGCATATTATATTTGCAATCATAATAGAAATTTAAGCAAACTGATTTTTAAACTTCATATATAATAATAAATTTTATTATCATTGGAATGTATGTAAACAAAGATGTCAAGATTATGTAATGTAATGTCACTGACCCTCCCCCCCCCCCCTTCTTTTTTTAAAAAGTTTAAAAATTGTAGTGATACATAGTAAATAATTAACCATTATAGGGTAAAGGCTTCTCTGTTAGCTCCTTACAGAAAAATAGGAGACAGTCTTTTTTTTTTTAACCAGACATTGACAATTGCCAGGTGATGAAGTATTAATGTTTTGGCATGCCTTTTTATCTGGTAGATAAGAAGTTTTGTATCCATTTACTGACTAATATTGAATGATTAGTTAAATTGGCTGTGGAATACTTACTTTAAAGAAAAATCTTAAAGCTGATTGGAGCCTGAAAAAAATTCCTAAAATTACTTGACTTAGATTTGAACTCAGTTTGCAAGAATAGTAATTGGATATGCTACTGCTGTCCTTTGAAATCCATCAATATTGTATATGAAATAGTAATGCTATTTTGCTATTTTATATATAAAAATTTGTTTGCATTTGAATAAACTGCTTAGACAATGTTTGTTTTTAACTTTTACTTGGCTGTCTGTTTTGAAATTATTCACATTGAAGTGCTTTATTTTGAAGTGTTTATAACAATATTGAAAGCAGTAATATAAAAAGTTGATATATCATTCTTTTTAATTTTTGGCAATGAAATTAATATTTAACATTGCATACTTATTTTCTATAATTGTACTGTAATAATCACTCATTAATTATTGCACAGTATAAAATTTCCATTAAAATTTTTAATAATATTGAGATATTTGTGGTAATGAAGGTTTATAAAATAAATAGTTAGGCATTTCAATCATTTTTATTTATTTATTAAAATGTCATCTGTTGATATTTTTATTCTTTTAAATTATTCTCTAATTGTAAACACTGTTGAAAACTGGAATGGAATTATGGGAGTCTTTGTTTATTAAAGTATTCTTAGAAGTTAGTGATTTTTTTTTAAAACTGAGTTTTAGCAAAAATATTCAAAATTTATGGTCACTTTTAACTAAACAAATCATTATGTTAGATATAATTTATTGCCAGAGACAAAACATTTACATTTATTTTACTATAAATCTTTTACCATGAGTTTATTTTGTAATATTTTTTCATCTTTATTTGGTTTTTAAAAGAATGTTCATGCTCACACATTCTTTTATTTATGTGAATAAAATTAGATGTATAGGATATGTAGTGGGATATAAATTTCTTTGAAAATTATTTAATGAAACTTCAAATCTATTTTTTTAGTCAACAATGCCATTTCTCTCTTTCACGTTAGAGCTAACTTTATTATGCAAACATAATAATTTGTGAGCACTAGGTGGCAGTGCTGTTAGATTCGTGACTGGCGTTTTGACCTTGTTTGAAATATTGTTTTGCAGTATATCTATCTATCCAAGAGACCACTTTTGTTGATTATAAATTTGGGGATAGAAAAATTATGATGGATTTGTTGAAATTGAAGGATGAGGGGAAAGAAATTGATAGACAATTTTAATGGCAATAACCACAAGGTTTGAAGATTGGTGAAGCAAAAAGAATACTTGTAGAAAGTGATCCAGCTTGATGAGCAAGATTTGTCTTTTGCAGATAATATGGCAGTAAACACATATTTGAATATCCTGATATTTGAGATTCAAGTCAGACAAACTTACTCAACTGAATAAGTTTGATATTAAGTCATAAGTAAATTGGAAAGCATTGACTTTGTGGTATAAGAATGTAATTATCAAAAAAAGTCAATGGTGTCTACAAATCGACAGATTTTGATGATTGGATCCTGGATACTTAGTCTTTATCTGATAAGAAGCATTGTTTATATTGCATCTATCAAGTGGTCTCTTTTTACTCACACTATTCAAGGTAAGCCTTTGAAAATTTTCAAAATCTTTTGTATGATGATAATTTGCATATATAAGAAATAAAAATACAACTAATATTTTAAACTAACTAAACTTATAATTTAAGGTATAAAATAGCTAATCATTTTCAAATTATAGAAGTAATTGTTATATGTACATAAATAAAATTCTCTGACCAAACATGAATAAATGATCTTTGATTATTGGCTATGATTATTTGGTATTGCTTATCATCCTCTTAATCTGGCATGGCATTGTCTGCAGCAAATAATTAGTTACTTTGGAATCATATGATAGTTTGACCTTTTTATTCAGGAACTTTGAACTCCATAATTCATTATTTTGTCACTACACAAACTTCACAGAACACAAACAACTTTTATGAGTTTTCAGTAGTTTATTTATGCATATAAATAGGATGGATTGCAGAGGTTCTCTCATTCCGTTTGCATCAGATTTATTATATTAATATAGAAATCACTTATAAAACTTTATCAGAGTTCAATTTTTATTTAAACACTTCTTATTAATTTAGCACTGAATCACATTTTATTTTTATTGAACAGTTTGGAATTTTAAATATGCTAAAGTTGAATTAATGATTGAATTTTTTAAAGTATATACACTCATATACATGTTATTTGATAATTATATAGAATGATAAAACTCAGAAGAAATGAGAAGTGATAAAAAGGATAATACAATGAGTGAGTGTTTTTTCTATAATATTTAATTAGAAGGGATTGAACTCAGACTTTTAAGCTTCCTACAGATATTCACTCCATACTTGTATTTAAATATTTTAATGCTATATTTAAAAAAATGTGGCAGATTGGATAAATAAATTAATGCAAGATAATATATTAATCTCCTATTAAACATTTTTTTTAAGACTTGGAAGGAGATTAGTCATCTATTAAAAGCAATAATTAATTTTAATTATACTTAGATGGGAAAACAGAAGACAAAAAATAATTTTCTGGCAATTTTTGACATTCCAACATCATTCAAGTAGTCATTGGTTTGATAAAAAAAAAAAGCTTTGCAATATGTAACTGAAAAAACTGTGCAATAGTTTGAAAAGTTTTGTCAAAGTTATAGGATTTGTATATCTCTAAAATTATGTTACAAAGCATATTCACTCATTGTTAAGAAAAAATATTTACCTATGTTTTAATTTAATCAACTTTTTTTAAATATATATATAATTTATTTTTGTTAAAAATAAAATAATGCATTTCTGCTCTCAAAGTTTTGTTTACTGTTCATTAGAAGTTTGTTTCACTTAGAGGATATGCACAAACTTGAAAATAAAGACGAATCAGGATAAGGATATGGTCAAGAAAATATCATAAGCCTTAGATATGAGCTTTGAAAATTAGGATTCATTTTTCAGACATTTAACTATAAAAAAGTGACTTAAACATTTCATATACAAATGCATTCACACACATGGACACTAGTATAATATTTTTATCTGGTAAGTCTTAAATACAACATTAATTTATAACTGAACATGATTTGGGGTTCATTTTCAAAGTGGAGCAGGGATAGATTATTGTTTAAACATCTGAGAATATTTCAAGTAATTTCTGGTAGCTATTATACAGCCAATGCAACTTGCCATTTAGTAAGTATTAGCTGATTGGTAAATGAAATTCAGGAAAGTATTAGCTGATTGGTAAATGAAATTCAGGAAAATTTAAGCCATTCATATAAATATTAATATGCTGGCCATCAAATGCTAGTACAATTAAAATAAAATATGACCTCTACTATTGGAGGATATCATTTATCTAAGAGTGCCGACCATAATTTATTCACCTTTACTTTTACTTGTTATGAAATTTCTATATTATTATAATTCTGAGAGTTATTCTGGCAATCAGTTAATGGAAAAGAGATTCTTTCTAATATTAATGAACTAAGAGTAAGGTTCACGGTTATAAAAAAAAGCATTTCAATGATTAATGTAATGCAAAAAGCAGAACTATCACTACAATAACTTTTGATGAATTACAAGAGGTGAAAATTATAGAACAAAAAAATTTGTTCTTGTAAAATTGAACCACACACATATATATGTATGTGTAAATGATTCTGCATACATATTTGATATATTGTAATAGAAATATATGTGAATGCAATGATTAAGTCATGCCTCATATTGGGCAGCTGATTTTCTGTATCTGAAAGATTTAGTTTGGATTTTCAAATATGTTGGAATTGATTGCTATTTTCCATAAATATTATCATGTCTTATAATACACAATATAACTCATAATAATAATTATCATAGGAATAATTAATGGGATTGTGTATTTCTACAACCATATTTCCATCATTTAATTGCACACACTGCATATCTGATTCCAATTCTCTTTTTCATTTTTTGCTTTCTAAAATTAGGAAACCACTGATGGTAATGGGCAAGACTGCCAGTTTTAGTTGTGATATTTTCTTGATGCAGTACAATCATTAATGGATCAGTTTGAAATTGCATTTGAGGCAAACATTTTAACTGGCCAAGATTCTATGTTTAGGCTTCCCTATTTAAGTATCTCACTGCCTACAAGAAGTGGAAGAGCCCTTTATAGTATGTCACACACAATCTAGGTAGATTGTGGTGCCTGGCAGAATACTCATTTTAAAATAGTAGAAATAAAAATAATATCATTTGTAGTCGTAAAATGGAATCAGTTGTAGCACTAAGGTTTACATATTATTAATCTTAATTTTTTCCTAAATATAGATACATGAAATATTCAAACTTTGATATAAACTCTTCATGGTCAGGATAGAGGACAATACTAGTGACTAAGCTGTCAAGATTTAAGATTGATATAACTGTTCTTAATGAAACAAATCTTTCAGAAGAAGAAAGTTTAATAGAACTGATAGATGGCTGCCAGTTTTTGGGAAGGGCAGATCACTTAGTGAAAATAAAATGCATTGTGTTGGATTTACTATAGAAGTAATTTAGTATCTTATATTTTTGAAATTTCTCATTGTATCGATGAAAGACGAATGATGTTAAAACTTGTTTTGCATAATGATACCAGCACTCATTTTATTAGTGCATATGGTATGACATTAGATTCAGAGAACTAAGAGTAAGAAATTTTTTATTTTTTTGCTGATATTATAGCAATACCATTAAAAAATAAGTTCAAATGATTTGTTATTGGATTTTTGTACAATACATGGATTATCATAATCATTTTGTTTAACAGAAAAATTACATAAAGCAACATGGATGTGTCCATGCTGAAGCAATGACATTTAATATATTATATTACATTTAATAGATTATATTATATTTAATAGATTGTATTACATGTGCACTTACAAGCATAGTTTGTTAGATTACAGATTAACATATACAAAAAATTGATATTCATTCTTTAGAAATAGCTACACTTATTAAATTGTAATAGTTAATTACTATATGTGTTTAATTTCAGCAGCTATCGAACATTAACATCACATGATCACCATCTCATATTAGCACATAATTGTTGTAAACAAAGGCAAAACTCCATACAGTAGTGCCACCCTGTGTCAACCAGGGTAATCAATGGATGCCAGAAGGCTTGTGCATAAAATCCCTATATAGTGCCTACTCATCCAATATCCCCAGTCTAGTTTCTGGCTTGTGGCCATCATCAGTGAGGAGCCTTGGGTCTGAGAGTACTGCACTGATGATGGCCACAAGCCAGAAACTAGACTGGGGGTATTGGATGAGTAGGCACTAGATAGGGATTTTATGCACAAGCCTTCTGGCATCCATTGATTACTCTGGTTGGCACAGGGTAGAACTACTGTATGGAGAGTTTTGTGTTTGTATCGAACATTAAAATTGCTCATTTGGAATGTCGGGATTGTCATGTTTGTGATGCATATAATTTTCTTAAAAAGTATTGTGAATACAAGTAAATCTATTTTCAGGTTCACTAAAAAAAAAAATTTTGTCTGGTTTTTTGATAATGATCTTATTATTAGGGATTTGATTAAAATGGAAACAACATTTTTTTCTTAGAATAATAATAATTTAAATATGGAACTTCTTAAGGAATATAGATTTAAAAGTAGAAATTCAGCAAAGGGTAAAAAGGCTGAAAAATTATTGGAATAAAATTATAAAGGTGATATAAACATCAATTGATAGTGATCACTCTAGATTTTTTTTTTTTTTTTGGTGCAATGAGAGAATTTGATAATTCCAAACAAGAAGTCATCATCATTGTCAACCATTATCAATGACTGCAGAATGAAGGTTTCTCCAAGTTCAATTCATCTCCCATCTCTAGCCTCTTTTTTCCACATCACTCCTGCACACTTCCTTATTTCATCCACCCATCTCATATATGGTCTCTTTCTGTGTCTTTTAGTTTCTTGGAATCTAGTTTAAGATTTCCAATTGTCCATTATATATGCAGCCCAACTCCACTTCAGTCTCTTAATTCTTTCAATGATGTCAGTAACACGTTTGTTCTCTTATCTATGTATTTTGTTTTCAATCTCTTCTTGTTACTCCTAACCTACATCTCTTGATATTTCTTTAAGTGGTCTGAAGTCTCTGTATTGCTCTTCTGTTAAGTGTTGAGGTCTCAGATCTATAAGTAAGAACTTGTAAAACACATTTATTAAAAACCTTCCTTTTCAGTCCACATAGGCATATATCCTTTTAATAGTTTGTAGTTGTTAACTTTTTCTAACTCATCATTATCAATCTTTATTTTCATCTTTTAAGAAAATTTTAGTATTTTTAACTTTTATCTTTAGTCCTTTTTTTTTTTTTTACTTTCATCTGATAACTCTTGCAACATTTACCAAAACTTTGAAGCATTATTTGCAAAACAACTATATCATCTGCCCAAACAAATGACTTAAATAATCACCATTTACTTTTATTCATTTAACTTCCCTTTTTTTTTCTCATATGTCATAGCATCACCGAGACGCGTACCCACACCCATCTGCAACCAACTACTTGCTGGCAAGGCGAGTGAACTTCCCATTTTAACCCACCAAGCACTTATTGTAGCACTACTGTAAAAAGTTTTGGAGATATGGAATCACCCTTCTCAATGTTAATCTTCTAGTATCATTATGTAATCTAATTGTTGTTGCATTTTTATAAATATTCTTCAGAATACTTATAGAATCAAGTGTCTTTTCATAATGTACAAATTCAAAGGATAATGGCAACTTAAATTTATTGGTCCTTTCTATAACTTTTCTCAATACTTGGATATGACCCACTGTGCTAAAACCACCTTTAAATCCAGCTTGCTCTTTTGGTTAGTTGAAATTCCAAGTTCTCCGTAGACTAGTTGTAATTATCTTGGTAAAAAATTTGTATGAAACTGATAGATCTGTAATTTTTAATATCTTCTTTATCACCTTTTTTAAATATTAATAATACTACTGTATTTTTCCAATTATCTGGTATATCTTTATAATTTAGACATTTGGTATGTAACTTTGCCAAAAAAAAAATTTATTTCTTCACCTGCTTCTTTTAAGATATTGATTATAATTTCATCATTACTTGGGGCTTTTCCCTTCTTCATAAATTTAATTGCATGTCTCACTTCTTCAATTAAAATCCTGGGCAATTCAGAAAATATAATAATTGTAGGAGGTACTTGTTCTTTTTACTATATAATTCTTGATATAACTCTTTTACACATTTCATGATATCATCTTTCTTTTTAGTAATATGTTCCATCTTTTTTTTTCTTATTGTAGAAATAAGTTTCCTACCAATACCAAAATGTTGTTTTATCCTCTTGAGACTTTTGTTCTCTTCTATAGCTTTCCTTGCTAATTCACAATTATACTTTTTTATATCATTGCACCATTTTACAAAATTCAAGCTATTCAATCCTTTTTAATGTATTATTTTTATATTTTTTAGTCTTATTAGAAATTTTATTAGTCAATTACTGCTTTTTTCCTACCAGCTATATTTGTTGCAGTTTTTAAAAGTGTATCAGTTATTTTCCTATTGATTTTATTCAAATCTGAATCATGTTCAAAATTTGTTAATATTTGGAATCAATTTGCAAGTTCTAATTTAAATCCATTCAAATTTCTTTGAATATAAGGAATATCAACTGTGAATATTGTTTTTCTTAATAATTTTTGACTCTAGTTTTCATTTCCTGTTTTGAATTTATTAAGAACATTACAATCTTGAAATACATAGTTAGTATTTTAGGTTATTTTAATTAAGAGTGCAGCAAGGAATGGTCTGGGGAAATGATTGGAATAGTCAGTAAACAACTTATTATACTCAACTTTTGAATCTACTAACATTTGTGTCTAATCTTTTTTATTATTATATGAAGATATTAATATATGGGAAATCAGCTTTAAATAATTCACTGCAGGGATTTTTACAGATTCTTAAACAGTCTAGTTAACAGCTGGATTTGAATTTTGAAAGCTTTTTTTGCTTAATAAGTTTTGTTAAATTTTTGTGTGTATGTTTTGTATCTTTTCTACAACTATGAATAGTAATTATTTACAAAGTTTAGTCTTCTCTTAATTTCACTAAGCCAGGAAGTGCCAGATTAACCTTTTTATTATTATTTCCTTATTATAGAAAAGAACAGAGTGAATGAATTTCACTTAACTATGATTATTTACTCTAAAAATTGGTGTACAGGATATATAGTGTTTTAATTTGAATAAGTGTGGAAGAAAAAGGAATGTAGTTATTTTAGTTTAAAAAAAACATCCCTCACAAAGCAATGCTTGAAAGATATTCAAATTTTATTTTTTTAATCCTTATTGCCTACTTCCTTCCCTTTAATAATAATGTGAAAGGCTGAAACCTTTGACAGATGTGCCTTCTTTAGAAAAACAAAAGAAAAAACATAACATACTCTCTATATATAACATCATTAAATCATTTTTACCATGTTTATGAAAAAAAGTGTCTGAATGATAATCTATCAGTACTATTTGATGCCATTTGTTAGATTTGAAATATAAGCAGTCTTCACATACCTGGAGCTTAATTGTAAATATAGGAGATTTGAACATAGACTTTCAAGCATCCTTCAACTGTGCACACTATCTCATACCACTGGTACACATGATTGGTGATTATTTATCTTTCCTACATGTGTGTGGTCATGTGTATCAATGGTATGAGATAATGTGGATAGTTGAAGGGTGCTTGAAAGTCTGTGTTACCATTTGCTAATAAAATTCATGCATAGTTTTCTGTCAGTTTAGATCAGTCATAGGATTATCATTATCTAAGGGAAAACATTTGATATAGTTGTTAATTAATGAGATTTTTTTTTTAGTAATGATTGTGAATAATACTTATTCTCAGAGTTTTGTTTTCATTTCACCAATCAGAAAATGATTAACATTCTTTTCAATGTTATTTATTGATCTAATTTTGTATTTCAATGATTATACACATTGAGTTATTGTTATAGTTAATTATACCACTTTATTATGTTGGGAGAAGAAATCTGGTTTTAATAGAGTTCATAAGTTGACAGCAGATATGATTTACTGTGAATAATCAATAAGTGCATCTGACTATTAGTATTTTCTGCTCCTTTATTGGATAAGATGTTGGTTGTTAGAAATTAATTACTGGTTCTGATGCAAGCAGTTTTTTCAGACCATGTGTTCTTTCTCTCATTTTTTTTTTTTTCCTTTACTGTTATCATTTATTTGGGTTCATTTAAAACAAAGTTGTCATGATCTCTACAATAATTATGATAATAAAATTTATATATAAAATTTAAAGTATTAGACTTTTTTTAGAAATACATCAGGGTTGACATAGATATTTCTATTGTTTCAGTTTATAAAAATAAAGGTGATATGGAAAGAAGCAGTAATTATGCAAAATTACTTTCAAGAATTTTAGTGGAAAAGGTGCTTAAGTCATATATAAATGGTTACCAAAGATTATGATATTAAAAAATCAAAAAAAGTATTATGCTGTTTTTTTTTTTTTTTTGCCAGTATATATAACATATGTCTAATATGAAAGAAAAGTAGTTTATTAAATAATCTTTTTCATCTGATTAAAAGTAAACAGTCAAATTATGAATGTTGATGCAAATTGTTACAATTAATAAAAATATAAAATTCGAATTGCTTGTCATAAGTAAGGATAATGTCCTGCAAATCAAAGGTTTTTCCAACAAACCTTTATAAAGGAATAATGGAGAAAGCAATATTCACCAGGCACTAATTACTAGTTGGTGAGAGTTTAGATTGTTTCCTATCCTTGTTTTATCTGTCAGCCCATTTACTGCTTTATAATTTTATATTGTTATTGTTGATTAAAATTAAAACAAAATTGTGAGTGAAACAAGTGAGGACTAAATTAGGACTTTATTTAACACAATGATATATTTTTCTTTTTCTATCTCAGAATTAATTTGTCTATTATATTTCATAAGCATTATGTCTATTGATTCACCATACAAATTTTAGAATAGTATTGTTTCTTGGTACAGATGCTAGATAAGGGAGTGATAGAGGCCTTTACTAAAAAGGAAATTCTATAGATAGACTATTAGGTTGTGAATCAGATGGATTAGAAGAAAAAGATCACCTGGTTAATACTAATTGTTGAAAGGATAATAGCTGTAAAATCCTATAAATATACATAATCCTATCAGGAGAAAGAATAAGCTACTTTTGAAATTAATAGTTTGAGAAACTTGTAAAGATTAAATATCCAGTTTAATTTCTAAAAACCTATAAGTTATTTTAACCATGGGCTCAGATTAAATATTGGCCACTAAGTTCTTACATTTATAGATCTTCTTTATTAATGCCAGCTACATCACATTATCACCATTTCCTATGTATACGCAAATTGTTAAAATAGTACCAAATTCTATACAGTAGTGGCACCTAATGCAAACCTTAGTAATCGATAGATGCAAGAAGGTTTGTGTGTAAAATCCCTCTCTCCAGATTAATCTCTAGCTTGTGATTTTGTCTCTGAGGAGCCTTGTGCCCAAACCTTGCATCCCTTGAGAACTAAGATACATACTAGGTGACACTACTACTGTATGAAGAGTTTACTATTGTTTTTTTTGCAGTTGAAATGGAATATGTTTTTGAATAACAATGGTTTGATTATTACTTTTATTGTTTTGGTTAAACATTAGACTCGGGTTAAAAAAGCTTAGTAATGGTGTTTGAAAATAGTTGATTATTCGTGTAAATTTATTCATATTACATATATTGTATGAAATATGGCAATAATATTGGCGTTAAAAACCAGTATCACTGCTGCTAAAACAGATGGGTACTAATTAGCAACAAACCACCACATGACTTTCTCTTCTTACTTTAAACATACGCTTTTAGGGACTGTTTTCTTCACTATTCTTCAGAATTGTCTGTTGAAAGCTTGAGTTATCAATAGAGAATAAATAATAGTGTTATTGTATCTTTATTTCCAGTTCATTTCTGAGTTATAGCTTTCATGAATGAGGATTTTGGACCTAATGCACCTCATTTAGAAGTTACTTTTAACTTCTTTTATACTATAAGCTGGTAACCCAAAAGTCAAAATACTCTAAAACTTTGAATCCAGGCCAACTTCTTTGTATAATTATATAGATCTGAAACTAAATCAGTAACTGTTCTTATGAGTGATTTCAGTTTTATATTAGCTGTAAGTACTTTTCAATCTTTTGCTAATTTGGTATATGCAATATATATATATATATATGACTTGATTTATGTATATTTAACGTTACTTTTAAGAACAAAGTGAAAGTCAGTGCTGTAGTTAAGAGCTATGATAGCTGCATACTTTATATTTTAGAAGCAAAATTGCTTAGATTTCTGACTATTAAAACCTGCAGTTTGTTTTTCAATTTCTGTGATACCTCTTTAATTAGTGGATAATAACATTAATTTAAATTTTTCTTTTATGATTATTGTATTGTATTTCATCTGATGCTTCTTTTAATCTGAAAATTTTGCATTCAATCTCTAAAATTAGATAACCATTTACTGACCACTAAGTGAATGATTATTTTAGTTGGTTAACAACTGACTACATGGGGAAAAAAGATCATATACTTTGAAATTCTTAGTTAAATGAAAAATAACTAAACTGATTTTGAAAAATTGAATGATTTATTGTTTAGGAGTGCATAAGAAATTTGAACATTGGAAATATCAGATTCTAAGCACTATTTATGGACCTTGCCAGACTTTAATACTTTACTACTGCCAAATCCTGGAAGATAATTAAAGCAAGCATTTTTTATGATATAAAAGAAGCATTGCTATATTATAGTTTTATAATATATATATAGGGTATATGAGCACAGACTTTCACATGACCCACCACTCCCCACTTTATCTCATAACATTGATACACTTGAACACATAAATGTTGAAAAGATAAATAATCACCAATATACATATTTCATGCTAAACCAGCAACCATCAGTTGGTCAGATTATCATCTCTACACATATACACAATCAATGCTCAGATTATATTAAGATAGCCAATCTTCATACTTTAATGGACAGGCTTCAATCCACTCCAACTCTTCAACCATCTATCCAATTGAAAATCTGATGATGGAATGCTCAAAGGCCACCCTGAGGCTGAGATTCTTGTCACACCCATGTTGACCTAAAGTCAATCTGACCCCTCATGTACAGGACATAATCTATTTAGTACATATACGAGGGATGGGCAGACATCTCTACTATGTAATAACTGATATACAGGCTTACTATATACCAGTATCAATATATGTAGGGTATATAAGCACAGACTTTCACAAGAGCCACCGCTTTCCGCTCTATCTTATAACATTGATACACTTGAACACATATATATTGAAAAATATATAGTAATTTAGTTTAAAGAAAATGGAAATAAAAGCTTTTTTCATCACAAAGTTTTATCAAAACGATTTATAATACCATAAAATCCTCCACTTCCAACTCTATTAAATACTGTAATGAATTTATTTCAGTTCATCTTCATGTTAAGTACATATTGTTAAATGTGTGATACTGAAGGTTAGTCATTTTTTATTTTATAAATAATTATTTGTTATTGTTGGTTTTACAATACCACAACTAGGCTAGAAGATGTTTTATTAAAAACTCCTGATTAAACTGCTGCAATAAATTTATTTTTTAATGACTGCTGTTTTTAAAAGAAAAAAAAAAGATTTTTTTTTTTTATTATTATTATGGTGAACCTTATTCTCAAGTTTCCAGATGTCTTTCTGTAATCTGATAAAAGCTAGTCCGCCATTAATGGCTTCATGGTATAATGTATGAAGTCATCAAATTTGAGACATTAAATATTACATCTTTATGACCTGTTTTTTTTATATAAATTTATTTCAAAATCAGTTTTTTTAAAAAATACATATTTATTTCTTAATTCTAAAATAGAATAAACAAAATTTAAATTAGAGGAGCTTTAGTGCAGAAATTTTGTTTGGAGGAGGGGGGAATTAAAAGATTTCTGAAGTAAAAAAAAAAAAAATTAACAAGGAAATCTGTGGAAGTGAAAGGGCTGAGTTTCGATTCATACCATTAACTTTGTAGTTCATTACTGTACCATGCATTAATTCACATGGGTTATATGAAGTGATTTGTTAAAATGCAGATTTTATTAGTAAACAAGGCACAATACCAACATCCCAAGCCAGATGAAAACTCATTATTTATTCAGAGCATAGAGAAAATTAAACAAAGAGACAAAACTCTTGCAACAACATTAATTTTTCAAGAGACATGGAAGTTATATCAGACTCTCCAATAAAGTTAACAAAGAACTTAACCACTAAATACCTAACCCTGTTTGAACTTAATAATGTTAGTTCTATAACTCATCTAATATTGTAATTTTTCATTATCCATATTTGTAATGTATCACCCATATTTATACTCATTTCATAAATAGTGTAACACAGGTATTAATTAGTTTAATAGATGTCTTGAGAAACAATCATTTTTTCTCAAAGAAGGGTGATGTAAACTATGACTCTTTCAGTATTATATATGTAAGCTATAGAGAATTTTGATATATAAATTGCTTAAATCTAAATATTTTATTAGCTTTTGCTTTAAGTTTTTGATTATAATTTTATATTGATAAAAATTTTTTGCAAGAAAATACAGATTTTAAATAACCTGCTCAGAGCCAATTAAAAATCACATGATCACCATACAATACTTATAATTGCACTATAAATTCATCTATACTCCTTCAACACTTTAAGCAAATAACTTTATTTATATATTTTACAGTTTCGACTGTACTAGCAGTCTTCATCAGAACTACAACATAAAAAATTAGACAAATATTATATCAATACAACCAAAATTATTATTCTTCATATTTCCATATAAAAGTAAAATAAAACAAAATAATATAAAGCAAAAACAACTCAATCCAAACCCTTTCAACCAAAAACCTCCCAAATCTTTCAAAAACCCAACACATAAAAATTAAACTACAAAAAATATAATATTAAAATATATATATAATAATAATAACAAACTAATAATAAAAAATAACAATAAAAATAAAAAATAACAATAAAAATAAAAAATAACAAAACATTTTAAAATCATTTTTAAATTATTCTTCAAATTGACAAACAAATAAATGTATTAAAACAATTCAAATTTTATCATCAAACCATTAAAAACAAAACCCTTAAAACCCATTAAACCAATAATCTAAAATTTAATATCAAAAATTATCATTTTTATCATAACTAATTACATATATAAGACCAAAAACCCAAATACCCAAAAAACAAAAATTAAAATTAAAAAATAAACTTAAAAATAAAAAATTAAAAATTAAAAAATAAAAAAATAAAAAATTAAAAATAAAAATATTAAAAATCAAAAAATTAAAAATCAAAAAATTAAAAATCAACCTGCTCAGATCAGTCTTTTTCTTCCCCCATAGAGAGACAGGAGTCAATGCTATGCGCTATATCAGGTTGCACATAGTAGGTGTCTTACAGAGACTATCATTTAGATAGTATGTTTCATCAAATCTAATAAGTAAGTACAATTGGATATATTATAACAAATGTAATTGGTTCCAAAATCTTAATAGGTCTAGCATACCTTGAAATTTATATGATTATGAGATTTTAAGTCCATAGCCTAAACAGTTATCATTTAACACAAACATTTAAACAGGAAAAACAAAATCAAAAATGTAATTGTAAAAGTATTATTAAATTAATTTATTTAACTTTTATATGAAGTATATCAATTTGAAAAGCATAAACAATCTTTCCCAAGTGAAAACTAATTGAATTTTTGATGATAATAATAAAAAGAACATTTCACATGTGAAGTACATAACCATTCTTACTTAATGTAAACAAAGACAAAACTCTCAATACAGTAGCCACCCTGTGCCAACCAGAGTAATCAATGGATGCCATAAAATCCCTATCTAGTGCCTACTCATCCAATATCCCCAGACTAGTTTCTGGCTTGTGGCCATCATAGTGGTCATGTGATGCTTAGAGTGGTCTTACTTAATGTCTATGTTAATTAGTTTTCTCATTCTATTTGCAAAGTCCCACCTCCCATTTACATCAACGTATTGTTAATAGATATACATAACTAATTAAACTTCAAATTTCATCACACTCTTCAGTTGTAATCTATTGTATAATAAACTATGCATGGGTTTTAAAATGTCTTCTATCATCATACTGATTTTACATATGCTAGTTTGATTTTAAAATTTGGATTCATTCATAATCAAATATATGTATATTTTGATGCATCATACTTTATGCAAGATTATAAACACAACACATAATTACAAAAAAAAAATTATTTCGCTGTTAAAGAGAATCAAAACAGAAAACATTATTATTTCAGCCAGTAGTATTTTTATTTGTTCTAACATTTGCGTTTATTGTAATATTTTGAATTTACTATGAAAAAATGTGCATTATTGAATCTTCTATTGCTACATATCTCAGTGGATTTCAGAATCTAAAAGGTTTACAACTGATGGCAATCAATTTTTGAATGAATGTATAAATAGGATAAATAAATATACTGAAAATAGAATTTAAAAAAGATTTTTTTTTCCTGAGATATTTAATGTAAAAATGGTAAATTAAATGATCATGAATGTACTTTTGATTAAAAGAGAAATTGAGAGTATGTACAAGCTAGTATTTGTAATAAAAGCCCACTGACATGATCTGAAAGACTAATTTTGACTTCATGTTTATTCTTAAGCAAGTATATCATTTAAAATTCTTCTATTGAATTTTTTTTTTTAACCTCTTCTCAAGAATATTGGTTATCATATTCACTTGCCATGCTCACATTCTCAAAAGAATTTCACAGCTAACAAACAGGCTTAGAATTTTTCTTTCAGATAGAAAACTCATATTGTTTGCAAATGGATATCTGGCTCAAGGTAGAGACAAAGGCTATAGAATAAACTGGATTGATCAGATGAAAAATTGACATACATTTAGCTTCTATTCATTGATAAAACTAAATCACTATGCCCTAAAACCCATCACTTTCCATCTGAAGAAAAAGCAAAAGAAAAATATGTTGAATGAATGCATTGTATTGAGCTTGTCATTTTGGTGTTTGATGGTTATTTGATCTCACTGTATCGTAAATATTTTCCTGAAAGTTTGTGATGATGGTATATTATTAGATGTGATAAGTTGGACTATTTCCATTATCTACAAGTGAATGTCGAATGTACAAAAAATTTTAAACTTTTTAAATACAAACAACTTGTTAGCAATAACACACAATTAGACAACACAGGTTAGTTATTACACAACCTTTCAAGTAGTAGTATTATTCTCCACTCTTCAGGTGTTGCTGGCCTGATATGCACAGTGACAGTATTCGCAAAGAGGTTGAACTTGCAACTACATTCTTGAACATCTAATTTAAGGCAAACACTCTAATCAACTGAGCTATTCTGTCAAAGGCATCAGATAGTAAAAATTTGATATATTTATATATGAAGGTTGGTTCAAATCCTCCAGAGTCCTTCAATTCCCCCCCCCCTTTCCTAAGCCCTTCAATTTTTTTTTTATAATATTAATTTTTCCTAAGAGCAAGATTAATTAGAGGTTTCTATACATTGTGTATTGTTACATTGGATTGACTTAGGATTTTTTACCATTGTCATATGAGCAGTTTCCATGAATTTTTTTTTACGCATTTTTTCTTCTTTATCCAACATACACATTTCCCCAATTAAAAATATGGTCATTAGGTATAACATGGTCTGCTACATTAGACACATCTGTTTTTTCTTTTTTAATCATTAGCTTGTTCTGTTTTTTCTCATTTAACCATTACCTTGGGTTCCTTCTTTCGCTGTTCACAGGATGACTTGTCTCACCAATATATTTCCTTCCACATTCACATGGTATTTCATAGATGCAGTTTTTGTTCTTCAGCATTTCCAGTTTAGGCTTAATAGAATTAAGAATTCCTTGAAGTGTTGTATGGCTTTGGAAAGCTGTTCTAATGTTATATTGACTGCAGATTTTTTAAAATTTGTCATGGCATTCCTGGTATGTATGGATACACTACAGTACCAATAATTGTTTTTCCTTTTTGTGTCTCTTTGTGTTGTCTATTAAAGGTTTTGTTGATGACCGCTGATGGATAACCATTCTTCATAAGTATTTGTTCTATGTGAATCTTTTTTTTTTTCCAAATCACTGGTTTCTGAACAAACCTTTTTTGTTCTGTTCCATAGTGATAGTACAATTCCATGTTTAGTGCTTCTAGTATGATTGGATGTATATGCCAAGTACTTGCCAGTGAATGTTGGTTTCCTATATACTGTTGTTTTTACTTTGTTCTGAGGGAGTCTCGTCACAACAACATCCAAGAATATCAATTTCTGTTCTCATTCTGATTCCATTGTGAATTTAATTGAAGGAGCTATGTTGTTAATATGCATCCAAAATGACTGTAATTGCACCTCACCATGCAGCCATACCACAAATGTATCATCAACATACCATAGCCACACTTTAGAGGCAGACATGGAGTAGTATTTATGGTCATAGTTTCAAGTTCTTCCATGTAAATGTTGCTCAGCAAAGGTGTCCGCCTAAAGTGTGGCTTCAGTATGTTGATGATACATTTGTGGTATGGCCACATGGTGAGGTGCAATTACAGTCCTTCTGGAGGCATATTAACAACATAGCTCCTTCAATTAAATTCACAATGGAATCAGAACGAGAACAGAAATTGGCATTCCTGGATTTTTTTGTGACGAGACTCTTAGAACAAAGTAAAAACAACAGTATATAGGAAACCAACACTCACTAGCAAGTACTTGGCATATATCCAGTCATACTAGAAGCACTAAACATGGAATTATACTATCACTATGGAACAGAGCAAAGTAGGTTTGTTCAGAAACCAGTGATTTGGAAAAAGAAAAGATTCACATAGAACAAACACTTATGAAGAATGATTATCCATCAGCAGTAATCAATAAAATCTTTAATAGATAACACAAAGAGACACAAAAAGGAAATACAATTATTTGTACTGTAGTGTATCCATACATATCAGGAATGGCATGACAAATTAAAGAAAAATCTGCAGTCAATATAACATTAGAAATGCTGAAGAACAAAAACTGCATCTATGAAATACCACGTGAATGTAGAAGGAAATATATTGGTGAGATCTGTCACCCTGTTGAACAGTGATTGAAAGAACCCAAGCTAATAGTTAAAAAAGAAAAAACAGGTGTGGGTACCATAGCAGACCATGTAAGTACTAATGACCATATGATTAATTGGAAAAATACAAAAATATTGGATAAAGAGTGGGAAAATGTATAGAAATTCAAGGAAGCTGCTCATATGACAAGTAAAAAATCCTATGTCAACCCAGTGTGGCAATACACAATATATGGAAGCCTCTAATTAATCTTGCTTTTAGGAAAAATTAATAATATAAAAAAAAATTGATAGGCTTAGGAAAGGGGGGTGGGAATTGAAGGACTCAGGAGGATTTGAATCAATCCTCATATATAAATAAATCAAATTTCTATCTGTTGCCTTTGATAGAATAGCTCAGCTGGTTAGAGTGTTTACCTTAAATTCAATATTCAAGAATCTAAAGAGATGTGAGTTCAACTTCTATGCAAATACTATCATTGTGCAGATCAGGCCAACAATACCTTGAAGAGTAGAGAATAATGTACTACTACTCAAAATGTTGTGTTATTACTAACAAGTTGTTTGTATTTGAAAAGTTTAAATAAAGTTTAAAGTTTGGAAATAAGTCAACATATCACATCTAATATCATAAATATATATCACATTTAATTAACATAATGAAAAAGTGTTTCAAATCATTTGACTGGTATTGTTATACTCAATCAGCCAATTGGATACTGAGGTATCACATGACTTCCTTAAAAACTAATCTTACATTTATTCTTATATTTAATATAATTTCTGAAATTGCCTTTGAAATCAGTTTACTTTTGTTTTACTATAATAATAAATCTATTAGCAATATTATGGTAAACAGACTTCAAAAAGTTATATTTTTAACAATTCCCCAAGTTTTTTATGTATGTTTTTTTCTACTGTATTTTTATACTGATCCAGGAATCTCCCCCTTTTTTTATATAAAATATCTATTAGTAGCTATTTACATATTGTAGTGAATATGCAATATGGTTGGGATATATATAATTTAATCCCTGTTTTAAGAAGCTGTTAAATAATTTCAGTGTATTCAGACTTGGGGGGGGGGGGTTTCTAAAGCTCTAAAACATTTGCTATATGCCCCGTGTTTCTTTTTCTAATTATTTTGGAGCTATTATTCATTACTGAAGCTTATATTAGCTAGGTCAAGAATAAAGTAAAACATAGCTCCGACTCCATTTCTTATACAAATGTTTTGAATGAATTTACTTCTTATAATATAATGAATTTTTAATATTAAATGCTGTAAACATTTTTATTTAAAAATATGGCAATAGGGGATTTTTATAAATGACAATTATGGGTTCTTTTAATGATAATATCTGCTACCATTAGCATTTTTTCAAATTAAACTCTCAGCTGCCTTGCAAGCAAGTGGTTGGTTGAAGATGGCTGTGGGTTCGCGTCCTGGCCGATGCTATGACATATGAAAAAAAAAAAAAAAGCACATACATTTTTTTTAAGATGGAGGCTGATCAGTTTTTGTTTTATGACACAATTATTAACTTTATATATTTTTAAAAACAATTATTAAATTTGTAAATATATTGTAAAATTATATTTTATTTATGATTAGACTTGTAAATATTCTAAAAATTTTGAAAGAGGGCCAACTAAACTCAAAATTTGGGTTGCTTGGAATCCACTTAAAACTCTGAACAGTTTATTTCATAGTAAAATAAAATGTTTTCTTAAAACAAAAAATTCAAGTCAGTATGACATTCTTTGGCTCTTACTCAAATTAAGTTGACAAAATGTTGATATGCGGAATTGTTTTTAACAAATGTTTTATTAATATATGTTAAGAAAGTAATTGAATTTCAAGGGCATAATTTTTTTTAAGATATATATAAAATTTATAAGCATGTTAATAATTTATGTGTAAAGCATTAAACATTAAATATGAATTTAAATCATTTGAAATCATATATATATGTTTTAATGCAATGTGACATTTAAAGGTTTTTTTTTTAATTTTTATCTTGATTGCTATTTTGTTATGTCAGATAATGACAAAATTTTTTAGTTATGATTTGAAATGTTTTGATTAATGAATATTTACTGCTTTAGTTTTTGTTTTGTTTTTTTAATTTTAAAGTATATGTATATTTTTTCTTTATTAGAAAATAGTTTCTAAGAAAGGGGATATGGGTTGTCACTTGTCATTGGAGAAATTTTTGTCTAATTACAAGTTTTCTTGCATTAAGATTTATCTATAATTTACATAATTAATTATATAAATTACTGTCTGCACATTTAAATTTCTATATAATTGACATTTAAAGTTTTGAAAATTAGAAAATAAGTAATGCCTTTATCTGTTGATATTTTAGGTATTTTATGATATAATAGTTAGTGGTTCTCCTGCCTTGAAGCATAAGCATTTGTTTTTTAATGGATGGATTTTTTGTGCAAGCATACAAGCCAGCACATATCCAGTTCAATTAGATTTTAATATTGATTGATAAAGAGGTATCTAACTATTTTTAGTGGAGGTTGAATGTTGAAATGTATGTATAAGAAAACAAGCTTTCATTATTAGTGAAGTAGTTAATATTGAGAAAAAATTATATTACTGAAAAGATAATTATGTTACAGAATCAAGTACATAAATTGAAAGATCCATTATGTATATATATATAATTCAAATTATATAGCACTAAATAATATATAATAATTAAAATGATAAACTTCTGAACATTAGTCGTATTAATTAATGTAACATCCTCCTATGTTAAAGCAATCTATATTGCAGATGAAATCCCCTTTTGCCTTCTATCCTTGATCTTTTATGGATAGTAGATTTAAGCAGTTATATCTATAAGAATGAATATCAAATTCACAATGTTCATGCAGTTTCATTCAAATCAGCAATAATTTATATTCACAGGACATTTATGTTCATTATCCATATAATGTCATACAGTAGATGAAAGTGGATAGTTCACTTTGATACTAAAGGGCATTGTATTAATATAGCTAGCTTGGAAATTATATATATAATTATAATATAGATTTTATCTCAGTTTAATTATAACTGTCGTAAAATATCAATTATAAAACAATAAGCTAATTTTATACACAAAAATATTTCTTAGAGATCATTTCAAACAGTGAAGTGATATCAGAAGAATGTCAGTTAACTAGAAACTGTTTCAAGGGGGATTGAGCAACTGTCTAATAGTTCACTTTAGAGAAATATATTTATAATTTAATTAAAATTACCAATTGATGATTGCTGGTTTAGCATGAAATACGTTTATTGGTGATTATTTATCTTTTCAACATATGTGTTCAAGTGTATCAGTGGTATGAGATAGAGTGGAGGATGGTGGGGCATGTGAAAGTCTGTGCTCATACACCCTATATATTAAAATTACTTTAGCAAATTGTTTGATAATTTGATTTTTTTTTAAACTACAAAAAGGTGAGGCAAATGCAGATTGTATTTTTATTTATATAAGTTTGTAGATTTGAAAAAGGTAAGTAAATAGAAAAAAGTATTTTGAAAAATAAAAAGCTTCAAATTTTAATAAAGAATTTGTATATGGGACAAAAAGGTTACTCTGATGTCATGTTCTGTTCTACCTGATAAAGAATACCCAATGCAGTGGTACAATGACGACTCAAGAGACAAATGTCCATGAAATGCAGCCCAATCTGTCATTTCTGCTGCTCAAATGTCATAAGACTTCCTAAGTGACAACTTTTTTTTTAAGATAAGAAAACTAGGCATTTTTTTAAATAAAAAAATTGTAATGTATGTTTAATTAATGTCTAATACTATAACACAATTTGTTTTTGAGAATAATCTGTAGGATTTAAAATAAATTTAAATGATATTGAGAAAGTAATTTTATAGTGAATGTAAACAAAACAAAGATTATGGGAATGAAATGTTATATAAGAATTGTAATGAATTGACGGATCACATTTGATATTGTATGTATAAAGATGAGGGTAATCACAATGAGAAAGAAAGAATTGCTATCAATAAAATTGAAAAAGAATATAGTTTTCATTTTAAATATGGCAATTTATGGAAAAATACTGTTGGATATTTTAAGAGTAAAAATCATTTTAAAATTGTTGATGTGTCTATAGAATTTTTTTTAAGCTCTTTCACTTTTGGATACTAAAAGATTAGCAGTGGAAAGATATATATTGCTGAGTAATAAAGAAATTAAGGGGAATGTAAAATTGTATAGAAAATTGAATTATACAAGTAAAAACATATTAGACTGTTGTAAAGTTGATAGTATGTAAAAGATAAAATAGCCTTTTTAATAAATAGCTCACTACAGAGGAAAGGCCTCTCCAGCAGTATCTCATAGAGAAACATTGAAGGAGAATACAGTACTCTCCAAACTTCCAAGTGCTAAATGATAAGGACATGAGCAGAGCCATTTTTTTATTCTTGTTGAACATTCTATGTAAGAATAGCTAAATATCCATTTATTGGCCAATATTGAATGATTAACTGGATTGTCTACTTGAGAGAAAATTATAATCCTCTTGATTTGAATACCAGGGTGAATGAATGGCAGGTCTCTGTAACCACAAGATCCTTCAGTTTTATAGTAGTTGAAAAAAAGGTCTGTTTTTAAGCATAACAAATTATAAAAGATAAAAGTAACCAGGAGCCTACTTTTTGTAGATGTTTGACTCTCCCTTACCAGTGATAAATACAGCATCAATTTTAATCATGCTTTTTTTTTTTTTCAATGGCTGGTGCTTCGACGTTTATCTAATGGAACCATATTGTTTTTCGTTATATTTTTCCTCTATTTAAAAAATAATTACACATTTATTTGGGTTAGCTGTGGCTGGTAACAAAAAAAAAAGTCTGCTCTAACTTGGAAAACAACCAGCTACTTGGAAAATCTCTAAGCCCATTCTAGATATATACCTACCTACAGTGGTGAGGATAAACAGACTAATACACTAATTATTATATCAGTTATGATCTTAAAATATATCTGATGATACAATATATAAAGGGTGTGTAATTTCTTATAAGATTTTATTCCTGATATTTTTTTGTTATTAATCCAAAAAAGATTAAATTTCTTGAGATTATTTCCCCCCTTTTTTCACTGATGTGTATTTTAAAATCTGATTTCAATAAAACTGTTTCAAATCTTTCTTTTTTTTTTCAAAGGAATTTTCCAGAATAGATCCATTTATTAAGTTTGTGTTAAGTAAAAGAAAATCAAAAAGAATATTAAATTAGCCTTCATATGTTTAAAATAAATAACCTTAAATATCATTAACTATTTTATATGATTGTAACATGATCATTCTAAAGAAATATTTAATGAAAAAGTCTCAAGGTTAATAATATAAAGTGTTTATAAAACTGCTTTTTCAAAAAAGTGAAAGGAAAATATTAAAATAACAACTGCCAACCTTGAATAAGGTTAATTGGAGTGAATTATTGTGTTCATGCTTCCATTTTAAGATGTTTAATGCAGAATATACTACATATTCTCTATGAAGATAATCATTGTTTTTCAAATTCTGGTAATGACATATGAATGGAGTACTGAGATATCAGTAACAAGTTTTTAAAAATCTCATTAGATAAATTTATGTAATTAAATATAAATAATATTTGTAATTAAAAAAAAATTCTAAATTATAGAAAAGCAGTGAATTAACTTATTTTGACAATTATCCATCCACCTGTTTATTACTGTACAGAACATTTTTTTCTGTCTGGTTTTGTTGCAGATTTTGCCAGTAATTCATTTTTGTAACCATCAGTTTCCTTTCCATCCAATCCTTTAACTACTTAAACCTTATTGCTATATATAATGATTTTCATTGTAATATTTTTTATCATTTATTGACTTTGTATATATTATGCCCTTCATTGCTTAGTATATATATGTAGCAACAAATGCATTATAAGTTGCAATATATTTTTATTTATTATTGATTATCCTCAAAAAAGTTTGGAAAACTTTTATAAAGTATATATAGACAATCTTTTTTTAAAAGTTATTTTTGTATGTTGTAGTGATAAATAGAAAGGGTTGCTATTTTTTAATACTATTATACTTTACTCAAATCAAAAGGTTTCTAAAACACTGTTGAATTTTTTTAAAAAAGAACAAACTAAGCATTTTTACTAGATATGCACTCTGAATAATCTCACTGAAATTGAAAGAATTAGGCAGAGTTTTTGTTGTTGTTAAAATAGATAGGATATTAGAGAAAGTTACAGTAAGACATCTACTGGTTTATAATATTCTAGACTAGGAGCTGTATTTATGAGTAATTGCTTTAGATGTCAATATGGTATCCCACAAATGTAGGGTTCCCAAAGGTTAAATTTGACAAGAAAGATTTTTAAAATTTTATGAATTTTATTTCAATTGATAACTTGTAGTTTAGTGTCATCTCTGGTCTCCAAAAATACACATGTTTTAGTCTCAAAATTTAGTGTGAATATTGAAATAGGCATAAGAAATTAAAGGACAAAACTTACAGATAACCAAGCAACTGATATGTATTTCTACTATTGAGGATTCAGTTGCCACTAAATTTTGCAAAATCTGGGGTAAGAAAAAATATATATCAAAAACAATGCAATTTATTAGTGCAAATTAGAACTTATTGTCATTTATAAGAGTATCAGTTAAGATTTAAACTAAAAATATGAATTATCTAAGTACTATTATCAATATCTGTAAAAACATTAATATTTGTGTTAATATTAAGAATACACATGCATATATAATTTGATTATATATAAATAAAATCAAATAAATAAATGACAAACTTTTATTGATTTCTTCTAGCGCTTTATCACAACCAAAGAAAGTTTCAATTTTATTATAAATAAATAAATGGCTTGTTGCTCTGGAGTTTATATGATGTTTGAGCATCAGATATGATTGAGCTAGAGCCATTGTCATGGATCTCATGTGCTAAAATTTGCCATTTTGTCACTGCACTAGACCAGAGAGCAATTTTTTAATAATATTAGATAGAAAGTAATCAAACATTATCAAACATTGAAAAACAATAAAGTAAATTATATTCTCTTATAAATTTAAATTTCTAATTGATTTGCCTTAAAAAGTATTAAAAAAATGTTAGGGAAAAAAGAAATGGAAATTAAAAGAAATAAGAGATAAAAATTGTTTTTATATTGAATATTATTATTTACTGTGCACTAAAAATAAAAATAAAAAATTGTTTCTTCAATCATAATTGGCATTTCCGGACTTCCCATGCTTTTATTTTGAGTTAAATCTGAAAATCTCAATTGTGGTTGAAAAAACAATTTTTTTTTCTTTTTAATTCATGGTAAATAAAAATCTTTAATATGATAAGAAAAATGTGTCTCTACTATTTTTAACTTTTTAGTATTGGTACAGTAAATAAAAATGTAAAACTAAATTGTACTTCAAATTGACTGGACACTTATAGTTGATAGATATATATCACTAGATATTTCTGTTATAAGTTAAAATGCCTACCCCATATGTATATATCATATTTAGTATGTGTACATAATAATATATGTGATTAGAAATATGCAATATTCTTTTAAGTGAAAAATGTTTGTCATTTTTGCTTTTGATTAGAAATTTTTATTTTTTTTAAAAAAAATGCTTACCAAATCTATATTGTAAATAAAAATTTTAATTCATATAATTTTACTTTAAATATATTTCACACATATAGTCTATATATATCATTAGATATTTCTGCAGTAAATTAATGTTTATATCATATTTAGTATGTGTACATAATTATATATCATTAAAACCAGTCAACAATATAATTATATATGTACAAGAAATCAATAAGTAACTTTTCTGTTTGAAATTGTTTGACTTTATTTTTTATTTGGGAAAAAAAAATTGTAAACAAAAAAAAAAAATTAACTAAATTATATTATGAACAAACTTCCTTACTATTAAAAAAAAATCTGTGCTGCTCTCTCATGAGCCTTGCTTAAAACAATGAAAATATTAAGAATTTTGAAATATCAAAATATTTCAATATTTTCCTGCTCTCTGCTTCACATCTAAGAAACTAGGTGACTTATAAAAAAGATTAGTGTTTCATATGGATTAGCCTGGTATTAATTAATTGTATACCAAATTTCAAGCAATTCTGTTAAATTTAAATGTACTGAATCTCAATTTTAAAATTTCATTCTAACTTTAAAAAGATCAAAAGTTTACAAATTAACATATCAAAAAACAAAACAATTTTCCAACTGCAAAAAAAGCATTTAAAAAGAAAAACCTTGTCATAATGGTAGTGAATCAAAATTATCCATTGTCATTTAATGATAATTCATTAAATATTTTGGAATGTTTTTTTTTTGTTTTTTTTTTTTTCATTTTTAACATGGATTTCCTTCATTTGAGGAAAGTCTGAAATTTAGTGCATTATAAGAATTAAAGGATATTGTATTAAAACACCCTCCCCCCTCTGAAAGTTTTACAAAACCCTATACTTTTATGAATATCTAATCAGAATGCCTAAATATGCTGGTATATAATATATATGAGTATGTGTAAATGTATACAGAAATACTTTCATTAAGTGTTTTCTACTTTTACATATGGCAAAGTTTGATTAATTTGGGAATATAATAGCTGTATGAGAAGAATTTATCAAATGATTTGATCAGAAAACATGGGAATCTACTTTAAAAAAGGATAACTGAAATTTTGTTTCACGAATTTTATTTTAACTCAAATTTATCATTTTAGCTTTATCTTAATATATGTAATATTTATAATTTAGAGATCGGAAATTACATTTCATTTTTATAAAGAGTATTTAAGTTCATGTTCTTAGAATGGAGTTTTTTTTTTTTATGGAAAGATTAAACTCAGTATGGGCCATCCTTATTTGTATGCATAATTGGTTTTGGTTTTTTTGCAGAACTTTTTTTTTTTAATTTTATATTTTGAAATTTAATTACATTTTCATAATACTATTTATGGATGTTATTTAACTTTGTTTATACAATGTGTGAAAGTCAGCAATTAAATACTTATTTTTTTAGTTAAAAATAAACTGTTATATAGTCAGGAGATCATATGCCATTCAAGATATCAAATAGCAGCTCGAATATATCACTTCTATTCAAATGATCCAATTCTTTTTTTTAGTGTCTTTAACTTTAGGATCTACTACCAGTGCACCAAACTGCACTGGGGAAATGTAGCAGTCTTCTTGTTGTTTTTAAGACATATTAAAAAAAAAATAGTCTCTGCCAAGTTATCTTGTTGAGAAGAGGGACAGAAATGTCTTTTTTAGCATTAGATAATGAAAATTGGAAATATTATTGCCATGTTAAAGTTGTCAAGTTTTGTTATATATATATGAATATTTTCCTGGATGAATAATTTCTCTTTTCCTCATTTATCTAAATTTAATTAGCATTCCTTATTAAAAAGGTAAGAACTAATCTTTCATCAAAGTACATGTAATTTTAAAATAAAAAATTTGAAAGAAAAAAAAATGAAAGTATGAATCAAATAAGTATATGTAAATCATCAATATTATGATTTCTATGGTTTGCCATAAATTTAAGTTAATATATATTAAATATCAAAACCAGTTGAAATATCATATGATCGATTATTAGTTAAATTTTTTTATCTGGTCATTTCTATCTTCAATCACAATCAGTTATATAAGTATTAATTTAGATAGTTAGACAACAGTGCTAGAAGTTTCTGGCTTCTGAAATAATATATATCAGAATTATTAACAAATTTTGATAAAATTTAAAAAGAAGTGATATAATATTTGAGAAAATATAGGAACAGTAGATTGAATTATACAAGATGAAATTGAATATCATGACAGTATGAGAAGTGATAAAAGATAAATAAAATTATTTGGAAGACTACACTTTATGAATGAAAACAAGATTGCTACAGTAAGTTTTGAATAGATCATTTGGGAAGGAAATTAAGTAAGTTCTAATAATAGTTTTAACTGGAAATATATTTTGTTATGTCCATAAAAAAGTAGGGATAAGCATGTCAATAATGTATTAGACATACTGTATTAAATAGTGGACTGGACAAATAAATTATAAAATACTGAATTTTAAATTATATAATAAAATGATTTCCAATATCCATTTGTTATTATGTAATTCTGAGTCCTGTTGCCTATTTATTCTAATTTGCCTTGGGTATAGAGTATAACAAATTATAAAATGCATCAATATAATATGAAAACAAGGTTTATATTGAAACTGAAGATGTAATAAAAGTAAAAGTAATAATTTTATGTTTATGGCAAGAGATTGATATTTAGAGGAAAATAAATATTTCTTTAAAAAAAATGGAGAGCATGTTTATAGCTGTCATGTAATAATATGATAGTAGTTTTAAAAGAAGATAAAATAAATAATGAAACTTTGGAGAATTATAATAAGAATAAAAAAGTGTTAAATTTTACGTTCTTGTTTTTAAAATAAACACTTAATTGATGAAATTTTTACAAAACATGATTTTTCGAAAAATTAAACAAAAAATTGTCAATGTCATAGAACATGGATTGAAATATGTGGAAAATAGACAGGGATAACAAAAAGAAATGAATTTGATCTCAGATTGTCATTACCAGTGGTATAATATCAAATTGAAAAAATTTAGTGGAATTGATCTAAGAATGTGATAAAGAGAATAGTCAATTGACTAAGAAAATTTATTTATATAACCTAAAGACATTTTACTGAATGTGGGAAAAATGAATAATTATGTGTTTATTTAAGCCACTTAGTATCAGTTAAATTATGGTTATAAATATGCTATTTTTAAAAATGAAATAAAAATTACAAATGTCACAAAGGAGTATCCCAAGAACAAGTAGGGATAGAAAAAAGAAGTAGATGAGTTGAACTGGCATTACTAATGATGTTGTGAACATAGAAGAATTTCAATGGAAATGGTCTAAAAATAAAAAAAGAGACTAATCAATGTACTAGGCCTATTCTTAACGTAAACATCTGCGGGGAAAAAAATGTATATAACATGATGAAATCAAGAAGTTTGCTGGATCATTATATTAAAAAGATGGTAAATAATAGCGAAGTATTGCTGCTGCTTGGTTTAAGTATTTTAATATCTTACTACACAATTTCAAAAGGAACTTGTAATAGAAAAATATTCCATGTTAAGTTACATCATTATCATTGAGAATAAACTTTATAGTTGCTTCAAAATAAAAAAATTTTTTTTCGATAGTTGTGCACTTTGTCCAATATGGCCATTTGATGGCATTGTTTCTCTGCAAAAGCACAGAAATATGCCACATACATGACTCAAGTTACAGCCTATAGAACAGTTCTGTTCATATTAGCCATTAACCGGTATAAATGGTGTTGCACACAAAAGCCTGCTGATTTGCTTGGTGTCACTATGCAAATAGCGCACACTTCACAGTTCGCTACCGTACGATATGAGGGTGTATGGAATTCAATTGGCCATAAGTTTTTTAATGCGTATTCGAAGTAACGATCTTAAAACTTACCTAACATACTATTACATTTTAATAATTGTAAGCCCATCGTGGTGTTTCCCTACACATCTTGTAAGGTGAAAAAAATTGTATAAGTGTAGATCCCAGAACCATTTCACATAAGTCACATGAAAAGGCACGTATGTGGGAGAACAGCTATGAGCGTAATAAAATGGCTGTGTTTGCTCAGGCTAGCGCATGTATTGGCCGATTCTTCGGATTGGCAAAACCATTGGGGGCCTCCCGCACACACACATTCCAGCGCGTAATGCTGAAAGCTTGGTTTGCTCATATGAGTGCATATATTGGCCGATCCTTTGGATCAGCAAAACCATCGGACCCCTCCCCCTGCACATACCAGCACTATGCGCTGAGAGTTATAATATAACTAAAAATGTAATTTATAAAATAATGTTTGTTTGTAAATTTTTTAAAAATATTTTGAAAAATTGTCGGAGAACAGAAAGCAAAAAATTAACAGTCCGGTAAAGTTACATTTCATTATTTTTGCAAGCAACAATGCCATCGAGTGGCCACATTGGACCAAGTCCACAACAACCCTTTTTTCAGTTATTTCTTTAATGCTAAATCAATGAAGGATATATTTTGAAATAAAATAAAGCAATCCTTTGTTGACATTTTTTAAAATTATTATCCAAATATGTGTTATTTCAACAAAACCTTTGGCTCAATTAACTGAAAATGTTTGAGTTATATCTGAAATCTAATTAGCTGTCCACTAATTTGATTTCACATTATATAATTTTTACATGACATTATATAGTTTCTATATCAGGGATCGGCATCCTATGGCACCCGTGCCATTCTTGGCACGCCAACGATTATCAATCGCACTCTGAATAAATTGAAATAGTAAAAAAAAATATATTTTAATTATAGCGTCTTTTTTTTTTTTTTTTACATTCAACATTGAATTTACGATTAAATGATTATTTATCAAAAAATAATACACTTAACTTCATTTAAATGATATTTTTGTTTGCAAGCGAAATAAATTCTACATATTCACATTTTACTTCTGATAATATTAAAAAATGAGATCATAATCCAAATAAAAAGCTTATCACATTATCAATTCTAGAAAGTTATTTTTGGTAGTTAAATGGTGTGAGTTAATATATGATAATAGTAAGGAAAGTAGTTTATTGTTTAAGGCTTGAACGGGATCTTTAGCTACAAGAGAATATACATGTAAATGGAAAAAATATGGGTGATTTATTTTGTAAATTATGTAAGGAAGGAATAGAAAATATTAGGCATTTGTTAATTGAAAGTAAATGCTTGAAAACAGAAAGGGTACATATAATGAATTTATGGAAGAATAAATATGAAAAAAGTGATTATATAGAAAGTGAATTATTGGTTTTTATGTTGGGTTTGGGAAAAGATAAGGGGGATTTACATATAAAGGTTGTAGAGTTGACAAAGATTATGTTGTGGAAATGGGATAGAGCAGATTATGGGAAAAATTAGAGTGGGGAATGGAAAATAAAGTGGCTAACAGGTTTTTCTGGGCATAATTGCTGAGATATTCTTGACTTCGTTTAAGAAGCCACAATACATCACACCACATCGTTGCATAGTGACTGAGAAATCCTCAAAATGTCCCACAAAAGACAAAAACATGATATTCACTTTTTACAAGACTCTTGGACAAATGAATATGGATTTGTATAGCAAAAAGATCATGCTGTGTGTACATTATGCTGTGAAAGTATTATGTGTCGTACCTCAAGTGTACAGAGACATTATCAAACTAAACATGTGTTCATGTTTAAAAACTCGGATGAGAAAAGTGAAGCTATAAAAAGAGCTGTTTCTGCCTTTAAGAAACAAATTACTTATTTTAGTCAAATAATTGGAACTCAAAATAAAGCCACCAAATGTAGTTATACAATTGCTCATTGTGTGGCTTCGAAAGGCAAATCTTTCACAGATGAGTAATTCATCAAATAAACGTTTTTGAAAAGTGCTGAAATCTTATTCAGTGATCTACCAAATAAACAAACATCACTGTCTTGAATTCAAGAAATACCTGCTTCTGCAAGATCAATTCAAAGAAGAATAACTGACATGGCTGAACATGTAACAACAAAACAGAAAAACAGTTTCAAAAAAGTTGTTGCTTTTGTTTTTTTGTTGGGGGAAAAAACTAATGAAATGATGTGGCATGCCTAGCAATAGTTGCACAATATTGTGACAACAACCATATTTATGAAGAACTGTGTTGCTTGATCCCCCTTACTGGTACAACAAAGGGGCATGATATTTTCACTGCATTTTTCAATTATTTTGAAAAATCAGAAAATTAACATAAAATATTTAGTGTTACTACTGATACTAGCCTTGCAATGGTTGGAAAGGAAAAGAGATTTGCTAAACTTCTTGAAAATCATATTAAACATCAAATATTGAGATTCCACTGCATTATACACCAGGAAAATTTAGTTGCAAAAATCTCATCACAATTCTGTAATGGACAGTGTCATTAAAATAATTAATTTCATAATTTCTCGTTCTTCATTAACACATAGGCAATTTAAATCCCTTTTGCAATAAATGAATAGTACATATATAGACCTCCCTCTATACAGCAATGTTTGTTGGATTATTCGAGGTAATGTCTTGAACAGGTTTGTATCATGTCTGAAAGAAATCAAGATGTTTCTTTATGAAAAAGAACAACATTATCCAGAAATAAATGATGAAGACTGGTTATGCAAATTGATGATTCCGACTGATATAACTCAACACTTGAATGACTTAAACTTGCATTTGCAAAGGAAGGGTCAAATAGTACTAGAACTTTTTGAATATTGGAAAGGATTTGCATCAAAATTAGATATATTTTGGCGTGATATTATTACTAATATCTACAAGTATTTTCCAAATGTAAAGACCTATGCAAATCAATTTAACATTAACAAAGATGAATTTCAAAAATACATTGAAGCTCTCAGAGAAGAATTTTCCAAACGATGTGAAGACTTCCAAATACACACACCCATATTTTCTTTCATCAAACCTGACATTTGATTTAAAAATGACTATTTGATTTATCTTTTTTTTTTTGAGTGAATGGATATTGATAGTTTTGAAATGGAATTAATCGAATTAATATCATCAGAATTGTGAAAAACTAAATTTGTAGAATTGGGAAAACTCTTGAAGGGAACTGTCTAGAAAAGTCGGCTGTCATTCTCTATTGTTGGATATCATTACATGAAAGATTTAATTCTTTGAAAAAAAACTGCTTGTGCTCTGCTTTTGGCATTTTGGTTCAACTTACTTATGAGAACAAATTTTCTCACATATGAAAAATATTTTGAGTTCACAAAGAAGTTGCCTAACACCTGAACATTCAGAAGCATGCGTGAAACTAAAAATGACCAATTATATACCCGACATTGAGGAAAAAGGTACAAGGCCAAGATTCACATTAATTTATTTTAATAATAAAAAATGGCTGATCATATTAGAATTCATATTTTTTTCTTATTTAAATTATATATTTTGTATAGGTAAAAGGTTGTAATTTATAATTTGTAATATAATTTTTAATAAGCATGTTAAAAATTACAAATGTAAAAAATAGGTACTTTTTACATGATTCTAAGTATTTTAAAATATTGAATGACCAATAATATAGGATCCAGTTATAATGGACTTCAAAAATATATATTATATAATAGTACATATATAACTTTGAAGCCCATTATAACTGAACCAATTTTGATAATATAATAAGATTGGTAAAATCACGTAAGCACGTGGAATAACATTGTAACATCCACACTATTAAAAGGTTGCTAACCCCTGTTCTATATGATAGAATAACAAAAAACATTATTGCTACTAAAAGAAAATTTGAGATATTGGAAATGAAATTGGTATCAAATAGAGATCAAGATGTGATATGGTAGAAATTTTTTTTATTTTGAACTGATTAAAGGCAAAATAACTTTTATCTTTTTGAGTTTAAATTTAGAGTATATCAGTGGTTGTATTGCTTTTGTCAATTCTAAGAATGATCTGTAGAATTTAAGTAGTTCAAATGATTTATCAGCTATGTTTGTAGAAAAGTATAAACTTTTAACTTGGATGTTTATCAGTTGGAGATTGTGAATCATTTCAACTATCAAGAGAATATTTTACATAGAGAGCAGATTTGGAAGCTAAATGCAATACAGACTCCAATGTGCTACTGCTGCATTGTTAAAAATAGAATAAATTTATTGTAGTTCTATAATAATCTCATCGAAATTAATGGTATTTAAAGCTGCTATTTTGGCTAGTGTATTTTTGGCAATGAAATGTGAATTTCTTATGATATAATATAAAGACAAAGGATAAAATAATAATTAAAGAGTCTGTAAGATATCAAAAATACAACGACAACATCATAAGACCACTTGATGTGATGCTGGATTGGGGCGTATAAAGGAGATGAATATCAATAGACTTTTTAAAAAAGCATAGTTAATATGACAAACAGATCTTATTTATGTTATCAGTAATATTACTACGGAGGTCCAGTATTGATTACCTTCAGTGGAAGAATATATTTGAGAATTTAATGGAGAGCTACAATTAATTAGTTTTTCAAAAAATAGTGTTTCTGGAAAGGGAGTTAAAAAATAATATAGTCTTACATAATTTAGTTTAGTGGTAGAATATGTCCAACTCTTCCATTTTAAATGCTCAAACTTCTTATGCACTCCCATGCAATACATTATTAAACTAGTTTTTATATCAATACATTAAACTTAAGGAGAAGCATATGATATGTGAATGTGTTTGGGATTTATAGATTATCAAGTCATCACTTAGCTCATTTTTAACTTCTTTTTTCCTCTCTGTCTTCTTGAATTAGAGTAGCTAGAATTATTTTCAAGCAGCTGGAAATGTTGAAAATAATTTATACAATTAATCTTGAAACAAATCTATATTTATGAAATGTTGTATATGATTTTTAATTAGGAAACTTGTATAACTGAAAACTATTTGGTCTAGTAATACTATCGTCAAATCCTCCAATAATTTGAAATCTATAAGAAACTTTCTATTAAGTATATTGCAGTGATCCTTTGACTGTAGACTAAAAGCTAATATTTCAATATGATCACAATACTTTTTTTTTCATAGCTTAAACCTGAGCTATTCAAAACATGGTAATTTAAAAAGAAAATAATTTGAATCAAATGCTTATTAGGTATTTTAATTCTATCACAAAGTTCTAGTTAAAATAATATAAGATAAGCAATTATTGTATTTTGTCTACTGTTTTAATAAAAACTTTTATAAACATCATAACTTTTTTAATATTTTTGAAATGCCTGCTAAACTCAACTAATGGTAGGACTCTAATATTTTAATATATTGATAAAAAATCAAGTCAGATGTCACATGACCTAAATTTAATAAAGCTCGTGTTTACAAATGTTATATATAGAGTTCGCAAAACAAACTCTTAACAAGATTTGAGAATACCCTCAACCCATGCATCTAGCGTCGTTTCAGATTTTCTTCTCTATAGTTATACATTAGATAAAGTTCTGGGCTAGTCCTAGTATTTTTAATCTAATGAATATCCTAATACCTCACTGACGACGCTAGATGCAGAAACCAGTCTGGGGGTGAGGGTATTCTCAAAGCTTGTTAAGAGTTTGTTTTGCGAACTCTATATATAATATGTTAATATATGTACTCCTTTTATTATTTTGGATGCTGAGGTTGGATAGCTTGGCTTAAAGTAAGAAGATTTAGAAACTCCCCCCAAGAAGTTCTAAGTGCAAACCTATTCATATACACTAAAATAAAAATTATATATTGCTTAATGTTGGGTGTATATATATAAATTATGAATTCTTAATATTTTCTTTACTTTTATTTATTTGGATTTTTTTAAATGTAAAAATTTGTTTTACTCGGAGAAATCTGCTACTTCCCTGTCTCTTTATATTAGTTCAAAAATAGATCTAATTTATGATCAGAAAACAGTAAAAAAAAAAAAGCAACAAAGCTGCTTTTATTTTATTTTAAAAGCCCTAAATCTTAAGAAATATTCAACATGACAAAATGTTAAATAAATATAGAAATAAAATAAATTTAATGCTCTGATCTGTGAGCTGGCTGAAGATATAAATTTAGATTTGAGTAGATTTTCAACTGAGAAAAATGAAGCAACAAAATGAGACGGGAACCAAGGAATGGAATTGTTGATGTCTTCTTTTATATATAAAACGTACTTGTCTCTATTTTCAATTTATTATTCAATTAATATTTATTTACTTATAATTCTGTGTGTGTGTGTGTGTGAAATAATCATCAATAAACCAAGGTTAAATATCTTTTAATTAACTTATAAATATACCATTTGGGTATTTTCTCATAAATTAGTTATATGATGGGATTATTATTTTGCTGCAATTTATTATATGAAAGTGATGAGTCCTAGTATGCTTAAAATATTTTTTTTCATTATTTTTATCACTAGGAGGACTCTTTTAAATAAAAAGTCCTCCTAGTGATCCAGATATAAAGATAATGAAAAAATTTATTTAAACATACTATTTAAGATTCTAATAAAATCATAAGATTAACTGTTGTGATATTTAGATTGCTGAATATGATTCCACTAAATCTAGTGTTGTAAAGGTATATATATATTTGTTTGGGCACATGAAATAAATAAATAGTAACTTGAACATGATTTTAAAAAAGGCAGACTGTTTAAATTGTAAATATTATCTCAAACATGTTCTAAGAGAATGAAACACTGGTTGATTTCATTGGAAGAATATAACTGAAAATAGAGAGCTATAATTAGGCAAGATGTTGAAGTCTTTCTGAAAGACGTTAGAAGGTGTTATCACAAGATGTCAAATAACAGAGGACCAATATGGGATATATGTAAATATAATTGTTTCATGGGTTGTTTTGGATAGACATCACAAAGCTTGATTTTTAATTTTTATTCTTTCTTTGTTTTTCATCTGAAGTTATAAAGTCATTCATTTATGAGTAACTGCTTATGATGATGATGATCTGCTACCTGTATGGTTGCAAGAAAAAAGCAATATTATGTAGATATAATGCTAGTAAAATTGTTGTTGATTTGTTAAGAGATTTCTTTTTTTGGCTGTTGAGTTTATATTGTTTCTAATGTAACAAAAAGTATATAGTAATATATGTATTTATTTAAAATATATATTTGTGTGATTAGGACTGTATATTTCTTTTTTTATTTGCGAGAGTTTTTTTAAATGCAAGTGTTATATTTCAATACGAAAGGAAGAGCTGCCTGACTTAACACTTTTCTGAAAAGTGAGTTTCGCTTATCATTGATGTAAATAATTTAGTAATGACTTCCTGGTTTACTATTTGACAGACATTGGCCATTAAATTAAAACAAATGATTCTGAGTTTCCTCCTTGTTTTAAATTTTAAGAAATGCCGTCTAATAGTGAATTTTTTATTTATATGTGTATGTTCAAAATGTTTTGCTTAATTATTGTAAAATAGAGTAATTTGCTTTTTTTAAAAAATAAAAGACTATAAATTAGCTCGAATTTTAGTGGTTTAAAATGAAGCAATATTTGATCATTTACTAGCAGAATATTCTAAAAATAGTGTCAATTGATCTAAGGAAGCTTTCTGTGCTACACTTTAATCTATATACATTTATTTCAGAGATATCTATAATAGCAGTCATGGCAAATTTTATTTAGAGTTTCCAATCCCCATCCCTATTGCCAGTCATGAATTTATTCTTTCTGTGATCCTTATGAAGTTTCAATTTAGCTGAAATAACTGGCTACTCTCTCTCATTTGTTTTTGGTTTATAAAATTGGGAAAGCTGAATTTACTACCAGTCATTATTTGTTTGCTTTGTATGTGCATTATATACCACTAATAGAATCTTTGTCTCTTCTTGGTGTAATGCACGGGTAGAATGTCAGTCTCTGGAGAATAAGGTCTTGGTTCGATTCCATTTCTGTCATTTCCAGCACTCAAACTTAATTAGTGCACTTGTACAATGTCAGTCTCTGGAACATATGGTCTCGGTTCAATTCTATTTCTGTCGCTTCCTTCCAGCACTCATACTTAATTAGTGCACTTGTAGAATGTTAGTCTCTGGAGCATAAGATCTCGGTTTGATTCCATTTGTGTCAATATTTGAGCAATAAAATTATTTATTTTATTTTACTGGATCTTTTATTAATTGATTTTATAAAGGATTTTCAATCATTATAGGAGTGATGTGACTTTTTTTTTTTTTTTGAATATTACAAAAATCTTGAGAAAAAATCATTTGAAATTATCACAATAGACAGAATTTATCATCCTTATCAGATTCATTTTTTAGAGAAGAAATTTTGGAAGTATTTTTGCCTCATCATATAAATAAAGATGTAATTTATATACCATTACTCCCTTATTAAAAAAAAATATAAAGGTAAAAAAATGAAATATATATGAAGTATAGAGAAAATTGGAATAGTTACATGATATCAGAAAGTCATAATTTAACACCAACAGGAAAAATAAAAAATGTTGACATTAGATGAAGAAAATTGTGGACAGCATCAAGAAAGAAATCATAAAATCTTTTAAGAAGTCTAGAATTTCTAACACCATTGATGGTTCAGAACAAGAAGCAATGTATGAAGAAAATAGTGATGGCCCAGTTGTGGAAAATAAAGATGATATGAATGAAAATGATGAGAAATTTTAGATTTCTACGATTAAAATCACATTAATAAACAACTTTATTTATATTATTATTCATATTTTTTTTTTAGTATTATAGATATTTTTTAAAGGTTTTATAATGTCCTTCACCGCCGTCTGAAAATTTTACAGAAAACATTGAGTGTATGTTATGTGTTGTATTTGCACAAAAATAGATTCACATAGCTAGATATTCTAGTATTGCTAGTTTCAGAAATTTTAAACTTGTTGAATCAAAATTGTTGCAGGGAATATAATTAACAATATAATGAATCTGTGGCAATATTCAAACCTACATTAGTCTTTGTTGCAATTACTCTCACTATTTATTCATCATCCAATCATGTAAAATTACTGTCAAGTATTTGCGACTGTTGCTCACATTCAGTTAAACTATAAATATAATTAATTACTCGAGGTTTTTCTACTCAAATTTTACCCGATTATTATCAGATCATCATAAAAGCTTTATTTCTGACTAAAAGTTTATCTTATGTTTTTGTAATTTATAACTCATTATAAATCCTTTTATTACAGCTACATGCAATGCAAGTACATCTAAAGTATAAACAACCTACATAGAACAAGACAGTAAGAGAACTGTGTAATATCATTATTGAAGGTCCATTGAATACTTAAATTTATGATGTGACTCATCAAATGCTGGACAACCAAATCCAGATTCAGTAGTTATCACAATGTCTATGGAAGAAGAAAAATCAATCTCTAGAATAATCATAGAATAAACTTCTATTCCATTTAAATCTTCTATTGATGAACAAAATCATGAACACTGAGATCAAGCCATTGCATTTAAAAAAATTCCTGTTTTATAGCCTTTTATGGTTAGAAAACTTCTGACTTATTAAAAATAATATACCTGGATTTTCAAAAATAATCGAGCCTTTTAGAATTTTTATAAATAAAACTCATTGCTCAACACCGATGATAAAGTACATTCACAACTTCAAATAAAGAAAAATCGTATTACATAAAAATTAATAGATTTCAATCTTGAAAAAAGATTTTCTAATTTCTCTAAAAATAATGCATATATAATATATCTATTATTTATTTAAGTCTAGAAGAATATAAACTCTTTAAATATGTCAAAATAATATATAAAGTATTGTTAGAAAAACTCAAATTTTAGAATGAATAATATATGTTAAATTATTAATTTATTTTTTCATCAATAATTCAGTTCTTGATTAATGTTCACTTCCATCTATCTAACTTGGGCTCTTAAAAAAATTACAAATTATCCCCAAACATATTTTCTATTTTTAAAAATTTATATTAAATAAGAATTTTTAAAATCTATTTCACTATTTTTGTAAAAAAAATTAAAACAAAGAAATATAGCATTAGGGAATTGGAATGAAAGATTACATTTTTTATTAAAATGCTGGGGTATCTAGGACAGACTGTAACATTGAAACTTCTGAAAAAATTATAATTAATCATAAACTGGCTATAAATGAATATTTGACGCTACCTATATATAGTCCACTTCTTTTCCACATATAGCTTTCTTTTCAGTAGGAATGATCTACAAGATCACTTAACTAAAATGTTGCTGCTTCTCTCATTAAATTATCAAAGTAATACTAAAGATATTTTACTTAATTCACTTCTTTTACAGATACAGGTGAGACATGATATTGGATGCTGCTATCTAAAATTTATAACTAATTTATTATATGGCATTTGTAATTAATTAGCCTTCTGAATGTTTTACTTTAAATTTGTTAATCTATCTGAATCTTTACAGATTAAAAAAATAAATAAAAACAGTATTGTATAATAAAAATTATATAACGTTTAAATATAAACGTCAGCATGAAAAGTATATAATATGAGTGTGGTTGTAACTTATTAGGTAAATTTTTCAAAAACCTTTAAAATAAATATGTTCCTAAAATGATGAAATTGTCTATTTTTATGAAGACTAAACAAGTTCTTTGGCATAAATTTAGCAATAAGGCAATTTCTGGCTTATATAATGATAATCGTGAATCAGCTCACAACTCTGATCCAAATTTAAAATTAAAATAGTATAAAAGCATGCAGGGATTTAAGTTGGGAAAATAACTTAAAGTTGGAAGTTTGATATTATAGATCGATCACAAAAGATTAATGAAGATGTAAATAAATAACTCTTTTGTAAAACTTCTACATCAGCGATTCTCAACCCATGGTATGTGTACCACTAATGGTGTGTGAAAGATAAAGTACTTTTTTTAAAATCATATTTAAATAATGTATTCAAATAATGTAAAACTGGAATAAATAATTTCTAATTGCATACCTTTTTTTTTTTTTTGAGGCCAACTTTTTTTATAAAGGGTGGCGGTATGAAGAAATTTTGATATTCTTTGGGTGATATATGAAACCCAAAAAGTTAAATGCCACTGCTATTGTATTAAGAATAAATACACAGTATTGAATAATTTTCATTGCTCATTATTTAGAGCATTTTGACTTTGTAAGCAAAATTGAAAAAGACTGGTATAAGTGATGTTTGGAATTATTCATAACTGCAAATTGAAATAAATTTTATATTTAATATTTGTACAAGCATTACAAGGTATACAGATTTTGTAATTATGTTTACAAAAATTATAAAACTGAAATTACACCTTTTATATTGATTGAAGGGGTTTATGAATCATCATCATCAATCATTCACTGCAGTGCTAAAGCTTTCCAAGTTCAATTCACCCCCGCATCACTCCTACACTTTATTTCATCCATCCCACGTGGTTTCTTTCTACATCTTTTACAATCTCTTCGAATCCAGTTCAATATTTCAATTGTCCATATATTATCTTTTCTACCAATATGTCCAGCCCAATTCCACTTTATTCTTTTAATTTTTTCAATGATGTCAGTAACACCTGTTTTTTTCTTTTACCCATGTATTGTGTTACTCCTAACATGCATCTCTCCATATTTCTTTGAGTGGTCTGAAATCTCTGTATTGCGCTTTTTTTAAGTTTCCAAGTCTCACATCCATAAGTAAGAACTGGTAAAACATTTTTTTTTTCCTTTTCAAACACATAGGCATACTTCCTTTTAATATTAAGTTATTTCTGCCAAACGCACTCCAACTTTTCTGTAATAGATTTTGAACAGATACTTTTAAACATCACATGATTACAATTCCTTTGCTTACACAAGCTGCTATTGGAAGCAAACTCTTCATACAGTAGTGCCACTCAGTGCAAGCCAAACAAATCAATGGAGGATTGCATTAGATCCTAAATCTAGATGCAGTGCTCACAGATCCTAGGCTCCTCACTGATAAAGGCCACAAGCTCTAATCTGGGGATGTAGGATGAATATTCAATTCACTAGATAGTGATTTTATGCATAAACCTTCTTGCATCCATTGATTACTTTTGTTGCAAATATACATTTCAACTTAAAAAAAAAAAAAATCATTAAAACATATTTTATTCCTTTTATAAAAGTGTAACTTTAAAAAGACATAAATACTATAGTTTAGTTGGTGCTGATTTACTATGTGCTCACGGCCATTTCCAATTATAAGAACTGCCCAAACCCACACTGACACGTCCAGCCGATAAATGACATTGATCAATCTATATGTTGTTGTGATCTGACCATTCGTTACAAAATCACCATTTTCATCAAACCCCCCACCCCAACCCAATTTTCATAGTTATAAGAAATAAAATTACATGATTAAAATATTAATACACAAAATCACCATTTTCATGGGGGGGGGGGGAAACACCCAATTTTCATAGTTATAAGAAATGAAATTATGTGATTTGGGGTTGTTTTTTTTTTTTTTTGAGCATGTCATTTATCGGTTGGATGTGTCAGCATGGTTTTGGGCGGTTCTTGTAATTCAAAATGGCAGCAGTGAGATACTAAATCAACACTGTTTAGTTTTAATATTATTAAAACAGTTTTCTTTTGCATCAAGCATAATTTAAAAAAAAAAATTGTGAAGCTGAGTATCAGAAACATTTTCTAGTAAGTTATGCTGTTACTGTTATATAACATTTAATATATTATTTCAGAATGAACTTAGAGGAAATATCAGAGCTCCATTGCACATTAATTTCAGTTCATTAATATAATAATTTATATTATTGTTTTTGCTGAGAATATATACAAAATAATATTTAACAATGAGAATATGTCAGGAGTAAACTTTTTTAAAAAAAAAAGTATATTATTTCTTATATTGTACCAATAAAAATTATTTCCTTATATTCATTTTAATTTTGACAATAATAATTAAATGATCCATGGACCTTTATATTTAGAACCTTCCATTTTACCACTGCATTAAAAGATGCAGGACAAAATTTTAATTGGACTGAATAGACAAAAATAATTTTAAAATGTTAAAAAGGCATTAGTATAAATGTTTTTAAAAGCTTTTCAATTTTTTTTTTTTAATTGGACTAAAAGTATTGCATTTCTGCTAGACAACAAACTAGAAGTCACTTTTAAAATAATTAGTTGGAAAAATTGAAGAATAACTTTAAAAATATTTATTAAATATTATATATTTGCCAAAATAATAAATGCAATTTATTTTTATTATTTAAATAAACAATTCAGTGTATTGTTATTAGCTATATTGTTTGTTTTTTAAAAAAATCTACACACACACCCCTTCCAGTTGTGGCTAGCATTTGTAAATAATGGACACGTTTTGTTCCTGTTAGTTTGTTGGGATATTATTTTTTTATATCATGAAACATTTTTCCAAAGGCGTTTTTTTGTTAAAACAGGCAAAACTCTCCATACACTAATGCCATTCAGTATAAGCTAGAGTAATCAATGGATGCCAGAAGGTTTGCACTGAGTGGCACTATTGTATGGAGAGTTTTGCCTGTTTTAATTACAGTCATGAGCAAGCATAAGAAATGGTGATCATGTGAAGTTTAGTATTTTTTTTTTTGTTAAAACAATGCGATATATATTATTAATAAATTATACATAGACTACAAATAAATCTTTATTATATATTTTAATTTAACTTGACCTTGTTTTTTAGTCTTTTTAACTAGATAAAATCTTGTAACTTAATTTGAAGCTTTGCCTATATATGAATTCCTGGTGGGATATATATAGAGTTTGGAAACAATTTTAATGAGAAATCGGTGAAAAATTTAGTTTATACTTTTATATGTGACATTGATAGTACCAGAGTCTAATGGCACTCTGTGTAATCTAAAAACAATGATTCACAGTTTTCAACTTTATATAAAACTAAAAAGTTGAAATTATATATGTAACAAAAAAATTAAAGCAACATTTATTTACATAAATGCACAATCAAACATAAAAACATGGGATTTTCATGTTCAGAAATATTGTCACACTTATTTTTGATCAGATAATATTAAGAATACTACAAAGCCTGAAGAAAAATTTATTTTTTACTTTGTAATGCATTTATGAGAATGAAAGATTCTTTATTATATTTATATATTTTTTTGGAATTGGAATGACCATACTTATAGATAGTGCTACTAAAAATGATTATGAGGACTAGTCAGGCAATGATCAGTACATCTAAATATAATCCCCAACCCCAAAAAGTAAATAATTTTTTTATTACATATGATACTAAATAAGTTTTCATTTCTTTATTTTTTATAAAACTTGTTCAGATATTTAAAAAATCACATTAAATAATTTACAATAAAAAGTATTTTTTAATCATTATACTACATAAAAATATATATTGATTATTTATTTAATTAAGTACTATTAGTCCAATTAACTTTCTAACTTGATTACATATTTATAAATAAAAGTTGATAATGTTTTTTAAGCTCATTTATCTTTTTTCTTTTTTTTGTTACAAGACTTTTTTGAAAAACATTTTAATGAAATTGCATCATTTAATATTTTTAATAATTCCAAATAGTCATTTATTTATTTTTTGGCAAATCTTATTTATTTTGGGAAGCAAACATTTTTTATGTACATATATCATCTTGCAATTCCATCTACATTTTAACTATATCCTATGGTTAAAACATAGATGGAATTGTATGACAATATATATGTTGAATTGAAAGTAACTATATAAATGAACAAATTTTATAAAATAACCATAGAATGTTGTTGAAACTTAAGTGGAACTGCATGATTATATATATATATGGATGTAGAAAACATTTTGGTTGTATAATAAAAAGATTTGCAAGGAAAAGTAGAATGTGGAATACAATTTATGTATTGAAATTGGTGAACATATTTTGAAAGAAAAAAAAAGCTATGTATTTAATAATCCTCTATTTCCCATTTTAGAAAACAGTTTATCTTTTTTATTTTTAGATGAAGTGTTTTCTGACTTATAGAATTTGTTTTTTTAATGTTTATAACTTCTTTTTAAAAAATTAGTTATTTTCTGGAATTTTAGGATATCTTTATGTTTATAATCAAATAAACTCTTATTCTTGGTTATTACAATTCATTATTGTTTTCCTTTTTTTTTTTACCAAAACTATTATACTGAGTCTGTATATTTTCTATTTTCAAGTTATTGATGGTTACAGCAAAGCAGTAATTTGTTTTAATTTCAGAAATATTTGCTTTAGAATAATATTAAAATTCACATTTAAAGAGGGCAAAGTTAGATAATTTTTTTTTAGTAATCTAGGTTTCCCTTATATCACTATATATTTAAATTACTAGAATTTAGTCTTCCAAGTGCCAATTTTTTTTGCATTCACATATTTGACACCATCCACTTTAGATAATAAATTAGTGATTATGATTAATCATTTATTGAGCTAGATATTATTCTATCATTTTAGCCCATATATAAAGTTTAAACTTAATTAAAGATTAATAGATCTCATTTTTATTAGCACAACCACTTAATCTATTTCCATCTATCTTTTTTTTTTTTTTCATATGAAATATTCATGTCTTTATTTCTAGTTTCAAGAAGATATGGTGGAAAGATTTTAATATATATATATTTAAACTTTGTAATGAAAGTATGGTATAGTCCTAAAATATATTTTTTGTATAAACTGTTCAAATGTTTTCAAGAAAAATTAGATTTATACACTTTTAAGCCAGAGTTATGAAAATAATATATGAATATATAAGGGTTTTATATATATGAACATGTCTGTATATTAAATTTTATGTCCTTAGACAGGTTGTACTAAATAGACAACACAATAGTAAAATCATTAACTTTTGAATTCCTTTTTATTATTAAGATACATTATAATGATCATTATATCAAATAGTATTGTAAATTTTATTTTCCCAGCTAACTTAATATATCCAATTTACATATATATTAGTTGTTGTTTTTTTTAAAATTTCATTTATTTTTCATGTGTTATAATAAAAATAGGTAATATGGTTTAAATTGTATGTTGTTTGTGTATCACTTATTTTTTAAACTAATCCAAATCTATTTTGTTTTCCAGAGCGCACAGACAAGATTATTAATCAAGGGTGGGAAAGTGGTCAATGATGATCACATGTTTGAAGCTGATATATATTTAGAAGATGGCATTATCAAGTAAGGATTTTGAACTATTTCAGGAATGTTATATATATATTTGAGTTAGAATAATTGAAATTCGTACTATTTTATACTATAATTTTAGAAAGCAGTATATCTGCTATTTAAAATACTGTATTTTTTTATTTATTGTCATAATTATAATTTTAAAATATATATATTGATAGCTAGATATAAAAACTATTTTAAGATATTGCATAGAATACTACTGAGATTTTTTTCATTATTATACAAGATGCTGAACACTATTTAGGACAAAAAAATTAATTACCTATTATTTATCAATTTTTGATATGTTGATGCTTCATTAACTATAATAAAATTATATTTCTTTGTCTTGATTAGTATTATTTTTTACAATGTATGTGGACCAACTGGTAGTTGCATTTCACATGATAAGTAAATAATTGAATAGTTTGTTGCTTTATAATTCATAAGAAGTTTTAGCCACAGAAATGACAGAGCTGGGCCACAATTCATGAATCTTGAGTTCTAGAATCCATCACTTTACCATTGCATTAAACCACAGAGGCTTTTTTTCAAATAATAATCTTTTTATTATCCATGAACATGTCTGCCAAGATATCTTTATTTTTGCTAGATTTGATAATTAACATTATTGTACTTATAGATACATGGAGTTTAAATCTGGATTGGATTCTTGGAATTGTTTTAAAAATATCTTAGGATTTTCAAATATTTTTTTAAGATAGCCATTTATTATTGATAATTTGCTTATCAAAGTGATGTCAATGAACTAATCATAATGTGTGGTATCTTCTCTCTATGGTTAGGGAATCAGCATATATTTTCAGCAACTAAGCCCAAAGTTTATTTTTTTACTACCAAACCTTATTAAATTTTTTAAATATTTGAAGAAAAAAAAAACAAGCAGAATATATATATACTTTTTAAAAACAGAATTTAGCAAAACATTTATTTACTTTCATTAGTTTCTTGACTTACCACAGATATTGAAATTATTGATAATAGCAACCTATATATATATATATGTGTTAGCATTTAAATATGTGTTACACACACTTATGATAGAATTTAATTTTAAAAATATACATTTAGATAGCAACAAAAATAATTAACAAAGAAAATAGAATAATGTGATTATGAAAACAAGGAGAAAGAGAGAGCAGACACAACTGAGTATTCAAGACAATAAGTTGGATAAGTGAGGGATGATTCATGATAGCACTCATACAAGTGAATGAACATGAGAATTTCTAACTTTTTCAAACTTTGGGCAGTTTGAAATCATGAATAGTAAGTCCATGGATAGAAATTAATATTGTATCTAGTTTTTTTTTTTTTTAAGAAAAAAGTGTAAATGCAGTCCAACTTTAGATAATGAAGAAATGTTTCTAAATATATTGATTTGTGTAGTAAAGCAAATTTAGACACTGCAATAGTATATTATTATTACAGTTATGAGAATTAGACATTTCTCTGCTCTTATAGATTTGGCATGTAAATTGACATTTAAAAATCATTCGCTTGTCTTGAAATAGCTATACTGTAGTATTTTATTGTTTTACGGGGATTTTAGCTATTGTAGATAGTTATCTTCAGATTTTCCAAATATGTAATTTAAATAATATGTAAATTGTTGAAATATATGTTAAAGAATGGAAATGTAAGAAGAAATTTTTGGGAATTTATGTTAATTGACTAAAAATTACATTAAAAGGTTTAGTCAATCATCTGATCACTATTTTTAACCAAATTCTTAAAATTGTTCTGTTTAATTAAACAATTTTACAACTAGATTATCTGTTATGAAGATATGATTAGTTTAAAACTAAAAAAAGGAAAGAACTAAAGGAACATGTAAATATATGTAAAAAATATGTGTCTATAGTTAAAGTATTTACATACTTAATAAATCATGAATATAGAAATTTGAATTAATTAAATGCTTACATTACCTGTTAATTCTATTCATAAGAGCATCACTTTAACCTTAGATATATGCAAACACACTCATATGTGTATATAAATATACATGCATGCAAAGATTATCGTATTGCATTATGAAATTAGGTATTGTAAGGATTACAAGATCTCAACAGTTCTTAAAACAAAAATTTCTGGTTAAATATGAAATCTGTTTCAGTATTTAACTTAACAGTGCTATGGAATAGGAAAATTATAGAATTAAATTTTTGCTAATAAGCAGACAATATAAATATTTATTCAGCTTAAATAATATTCTAAACCTTGATAACAGCCCAGGATTAAATATTTTTATTTATGCAATGTATCAATAAATATTAACTTAATGATATATTGTTTTGAAAGCTATTTAAATGTAAAATTGAGAAAATAAACTCAACTACTAGTTTCAGGATAACAAACCTTCTTCAGATCAACTAATCTTATTTTTACCTCTCTGCCAGTTCACCTGAAACAATTTTCTGTTTAAGTACAAAATAAGTATTGGTATGGAAGATGATAATCATAATCATTACCAAGAAAATATTAGATAAAAACAATCATGTTTTGACTCTTAAATATATATGTTTTTAGATTAAATAACTATTTTAGATGAAAAATATTACATTTTAAGAGCATTTTTATTAATAATAATGTCAGTAATTTAATACAGATGATTCTACACCTATCCAAGTATTTATTCTTTAATTTTAAAATTCCAATCAAAACTATACATGGGTCCAGCTAAATGAATTTTACATCCAATTGGAAATAAATTCTAAAAATACTTTTTTAATGGACAGTCACAAATATAACAAACTTTGATTGATGATATTTGCCAATGTGACATCATTTTGTTTTTTTAATAGCATTTTATCTACTTACAAGAATTTTCTGTAAAGTGCAGAATCAAATAAATTCAGTTTTTTGACTCAACAGGAAAATCTGTCAAAAAAAAAAAAAACCTCTTCATTTATATCAGTAAATATTGTGAAAGCCTTATATGAGCTGGAATAACTCACTGTGAAAATAATTTTTGAAATTTAAGCCAACTTTGCTGTTATTTTAAATCTATTTAATTAATATTTAAACTTGTGATTCACACCAAAAAATTGTTTTTGTATTAAAAAAAATTAATAAAAATATTATTTATCACTTTATCTTTTATCAATTAAATTTAGTGACAAGATGAGCAGTTTTGTTCAATTAATAAACAGATTCATCCCCACCTCCTTCCTTCAAATCCCTTATCTGATTTTAACTGTAAACTGTGGATGGCTACTTTTTTTATTTTGAATATTAAGTATTAAAATTTTGTCACATTTTTATTTGTTTTTATTTTTTAAAAAGTTTTGTTTATATATTATACAAGTAAATACAGAAAAGGTTAATTTTTTTTTAAATCTATTTTTTTTTTTTTGAAAGATAAAGAAAAAAGTTTTCTCTTTGTGTGTGTGTGTGCACACATGTGGTGTACTATATGTATATGCAAAATATAAAACACTACTGTTTTTTTTTAGAATTATCTAATGTTGCTTAAAGTTGTACTCACATCCTTCTTGGTGTATTAGTTAATAATAATAAACAGCCATTCGTAAACAAATATGGCCACTCAGACTTCCAAAAAAAAAAATAAAAGGAAGACAAAAAAAAAACAATGAATTTTGTGATGACTATATCAAATATAAAACATGCTGGTTCATTTTTCTGTTTTTGATTTGTGATGCTGTCTGTTTATTTCTTCAGAAAACTTTTATTTCTGAAATACTTCAAGACCATGCCTAATTGTAACTCTCCACTGTATTCTATTCTCTGCCATATTTTCCCAATGAAAACAATTGACATTGCACTTTTTTAGAATATCTTTGAAATAATCCTTATAATGTAGACAGGATCTATCCTATAAAAATCATGCTCAGGTTCACCACCTTTTAAGGAAATCTTCCATTGTTCATTTGTTTTACATGTCCAATCTGTCGGAGGTATGATTTTACACTAGAAAGGATTCAGTTTGAACTTTTCTAATATTTTTATTTTGTGCTGATAGGGTGTCTAGGTTCACTTCTATACAATAAATTGGATAAAATAACAGCTGTATACTGTATTTAATAATCATTGTTTTAAGACTACTAATGACAGAACTAGATTTTAATTAGGAATAATGGTTCTAAAAATTCTTTAGATAAAAGTCTATGTAATATTTTTAGAAAAATAAACAAATAATCATCATAAAAAACAGCCCTTGCACTACTCTTAGTCTTAAGCTTCATATATAAAGTAATAAGTTTTTATTCTGTAAAAGTTAATATATATTAATGAGGAAATGCCCTTAGATAATACCTAACTTAATTGCAAGAAAATAAACTGCTTTACTTATTAGCTTGTTAACATTTTTTTTAGAATATAGAAAAATAATACTTCACTACCAGAAAATAGTAATTTTTACAAAGCAATAGAAATACTGAAATACTAAATCTGCTTTGTAGAAATTTAATTAATCTTCTTAATGTGTTTGTGTGTATATTTATGTGCTTATGTGAAAATGAGTTATTATCTAAAAGCTATAAACAAAAAATTAAAGGGTTTGAATTTACTCATTTCTATTTATAAATAAATAGTTATTATTTGCTTATCTTACACTTTAGGCAAGATTCAATTCTGTTGCCATTAGATGTTGTGGACATTAATAAAATTTATTCAGTTTCTCTTTCTCCAGTTATGCTACCTGATTGAATCTTAAGTAATCAAGAGATGCCAGATGGGTAATGCATAAACAAATCCATATCCAATGCTATTCTATCCATGTTCGTAAGTCTACGTTTTTTAGTATATGACCTTCATTAATATGAGGTGTTTTGAATCTGGATCTAGAATATATGGATTTCTTAGATTTAAAGCACCTTTCCTTCAGCAGCCTTTTTTCTTATTCCTTCATTATTCATGTTTCAATCCAAAATTCAAAAACATCATAATGTTTTGAATCTAAGCTAGTTTGCTTACCTGATTATATATATCTGAAACCAATTCACTTTTTATATTTTGATGTCCCAGTTTTTTAATAATTGGAGATATCTCTATATTTTATCATTTTTGGCTGGTAGCTTGATAATAAAAAAGGTGTTAAAAAGGCTGACACTGGAAAGAGTGCTAGATCAAAAAAAATCCAAGTGTATTAGATCCAGATCCAAAACTTTTCACTGAATAGATATTTAGTAAACATTGAAATCTGGCATCTATTGATTACTCAAGCTTATTGGATGACATAATTGGTTTAGGAGAAATACAGTTTAGTATTAAAAAGTATTGTTTAAGTTCGGGTCATGCAATACTTTATTGGTTTCAATAAAATCTATATAGTATTTTTAAATGCATACATTATGTGTATCCTTTATTTGTGATTTTGATGATTTTTTTAAAAAAATTGTTAATAATGATTTCATAATTTATTAAAATTATAATCAATCTGCATAAATAATCATCTCATTTTATAGCAGAACATTTATATATTTTAAATAATAATTTTTTAGAAAATAGTGTTTGTTTTGTTTTCTGCTCAAGTTATGCTTCCAACACTATTAATTGCAGAGGATTGTTTAGTTAAAAGTATTATAAATAAGTACTTTTAAGCACTCAGAATTGAAATCCATGTTTGTATACTATCTATTGCTTTATTAATAATGATAAAATAGAAAATTATATAACATTACAATACTAGTTAAAAAACTAAATTTTACTAAAATTCTATTATATCCATGACTTCATCTATTTTCAAATAGACTTTTTCAAGAGAAATTGAACTAGATACAAACAAAAATAACATAGCTTTCCCATAATTCACTTCAAAAACAACCACCTTTTACATCAAAGGATGTCTTCATGATATTGATGGTCTCAGATTCAAAAAGATTTGGTTTTTGAAATGAATTTTGGGAAGATTGTTATTTTCTATATATATATGTTGTTTATATGTGGTTGAATTTCTCTTGAGAAGGTCTATTTGTAAATAGATGAAACCATAGTCGTGAGACAATTTTAGTAAAATTTTGTTTTTGGCTAATATTGTAATGTTATGTGATTTTTTTATTTTATTTTATAATAGAAAGTATATGATTAATATCAGCATTACATTTCTGGCCAGAATAATAGTAATTATTATTTAAATATAGGGTAATAGTTTGATTAATGATATCTTGACATATTTGTTTATTGAAAAAACTTCTTCATTTTGCTTTCTTACTCTGATAAATGTATCCTAAAGGCTTAAATTACCTATACATACTACAGAAGCCATTTTAAAGAAACTTCCTGTCTTATTTTTAGTAAAGTCTTACTCATGCCAATAAAACTTTGGAAAGCGAAACTATTATTTTAGATCATTGGCAATTTGAATTATGTTTAAATAACTAATTTTTAATTCTTGCAGCACCATAATAATTCCAAAGATTAAAACTGCCCATTAATCAACCATCCCTAACTCAAAATGTGAAATCATCCATATCTTTAAAAAAGTTTAATCTAATTGAATTTATATCTTATATAGATATAACTTTTTTTTTTTTTTTGTAAATTAGTACAAAGGTAAAAAATTTTTATTATTATTGTTATCACTGTTTTTTCTAATTTGTTAATTTGTATCTATATATATAGTTTTAACAACTTTTTAATCTTAAAAAGAAGTTATTAGAGCACAAAGTTAATCTTTGTTTTTATTTTTTTGTCTTCAGGAATTAGATGACAAATTTGTGTATGAATATTTATTACCAATGTTAATAAAAAATACATTATGATTATGATGAATATTCATTATGTTATTTTTACATATGTGCACAGGAAGATATTTCTGTTCTGGTAATAGTATTTTATTCCTTTCAAAAAAAAAAATTTAAAGATTTATTTAAAAGTTTGTTATGAAAATAGAGCAGAAATGATTAAGCTCTGAAATAATTTAATAAATCTAATCACACAAAACAAAAGAATATTACACTTTTCAATGTGAATAAAAAATTTACTTAGTTTGTTGAAATTTTGGAGTGGAGTTAGTATTGAATGACATCAGATGTAAACATGGTACTATCAATTATGAAATCACATCTAATTAAGAAGAGGATAATGTTTTATTTTTAACAGCTCCTATACTGATAATCAAATATAAGTCAAATAATAATTATTATTAAATATTAACATTGCACATAGAATGTTGATGGCTAAGCTGCATTTAACAGTAAAATAATTAAAGAAATTCACCACATATTGTCAGCAAACTAAAGAATAGAGCAGACCACCAATTCTTATGCTTTTCAAAACCTAATATTTATTATTAAAATATTGTTGTATCTTTTTTTTAAACATGTAATGACTCTAAATTAATAAACTATGTATAGGTGTCTTTTTTTAAAAAAAAAAAAAAGTGTTATATAAATAAACAATTTTGTATGATAAAATTAATAATAGTAAACTATTTAAGTAAAAAATATTTATAAAAGTCTTAGTAATATTCAACCCTCCCCATCTTCCCCAAGATTGGATTTTTATTTGTTATTAGATATCATTTGTTTTTTTTTCTCATTTAATACTTTTTTGGGATTGATAAAGTTCAAACCATTTTGATTTGTTAATTCCAGGATTTATTCTCAGGTCAGGAACTCTAATGCACATTACAATCTCTAAACTATAGCTTTGTATCTGTATTGTATTTATATATTTTTGCAATGCTCATTACAGCAAGATGGTCTTTATACTACATTTTTAACCTTCATATCATTTTGTACACACAATGCTTTATTTTACATTATAAGAAAAAAAAACTTTGAAATCAAGCTTGAAAAATAGTATAATAAAAGTTACTTCTATAGAAATTCTGTTTCATTGAATATAGAAATGTAAACACTCATCAAGGGGGGTTTAATTGATTTTCTCTGATATTCTTGTAAGTTTTATAAGAAAATTCTTCTTTCTTGTAAATATAATACATTTATAAAAAAAGCCTTTTTTGAGATAATAATAAACTATGTTGTTTGTCAAATGAATTTTGTAAAAAAAAGATATTTCTATCACATATTAGTGATAATTATGATTTTATAAAAATAGAAATTAAATTTCTTTGACTACTATTTAGTTATATAGTAATTTAATATAAAGGCATAAAATGTATTTACTAATTTTTTTTAAACATATATATAAGTATTATTGTGAAATAATTTTATACTGCAACTATTTTCACTAGACTTGGCCATCTTAAAATATTACTTTTGTGGTTTTAGTACTGTGATAGAATTATGGGTTCAAGAACTAAAAGTTTTTTGTTTTTGATTGAAAGTTTCTGGTGCATAATGTCATATGACTTTCTGAGTCACTGACTTTTCTATTATTTTTTAGTGCAAAAGTAGTAGTTTATATATTATTATTTTATTTTTTGTAAAATAATAATAAACATACTATTATTTAATAAAAAAAGAGTAGCTTAAACTTAATTTATGTTATTGTGCATTTTGTTTGATTGCTTTCATTATTATTTTTTGTTTATTTTGTTGTAGGTGATCATCGATTAGTAAGATGTAAGATACATGTTAATGCAAAACTAGAGAGATAAAAATTATTAAGAAAAACAATATTTACCGTTGATATTCCTAATCTTCAGAAACATTCTAATGAATTTAAATTAGAACTTACAAATCGGTTTCAAATATTAGTAGATTTTGAACATGATTCAGATTTGAATGACATTAATAGGAAAATAACTGATACACTTTTAAAAACTGCAACAAAGTTAGCTGGTAGAAAAAAGCAGCAATTGACCAATAAAATTTCTACTGAGACTAGAGAATTTATGAAGAAAAGAAGGAATATGAGGATATACAACAATGATGCATTAAAAAGGATTGAATATCTCGAATTTTGTAAAACGGTGCGGAAAAGAATTGAAAATGATATAAGAAAATATAATTGTGAACTAGCAATGAAAGTTGTAGAAGAGAATAAAAGTCTAAAGAGTGTAAAACAACGTTTTGGTATTGGTAGGAAATTTATATCTTCAATAAGAAAAAAAGATGGCATTATTACTAAAAAGAGAGATGACCTCATGAAATGTGTAGAAGATTTCTATCAAGAATTATATAGTAATAAAGAACAAGTGCCTCCTATTATATTTTCCGAATTGCCCAGAATTTTGAATGAGGAAGTGAGATATGAAATTAAATTTATGAAGAAAGGGAAGGCTCCAGGTAATGGTGGAATTATAATTGATATGTTGAAAGAAGCAGGTGAAGAAATAGAAATTTTTTTAGCAAAGTTATATACCAAATGTCTAAATGACAAAGATGTACCAGTTGATTGGAAGAATGCAGTATTAATATTAATATTTAAAAAAGGTGATAAAGAAGATATTAGAAATTACAGACCTATCAGCCTTTTATCAGTTTTATACAAAATTTTTACTAAGATAATTACAACTCGTCTACAGAAAACACTGGATTTTCACCAACCAAGAGAACAAGCTGGATTTAAAAGTGGTTTTAGTACAGTAGATCATATCAAGGTATTGAGAGAAGTTATAGAAAGGACAAACGAATATGAGTTGCCATTATGCTTAGGATTTGTAGATTATGAAAAGGCATTTGATTCTATAAACATTTCTTCAGTGATTAAAGCATTGGATCATCAAGGTATAGATCCAGGGTATTGTCATATTTTAAAGAATATTTATAAAAATGCAACAGCAACAATTAGATTACATAATGATAGTAGGAAAATCAACATTGAAAAGGGTGTAAGACAGAGTGACTCCATATCTCCAAAACTTTTTACAGCAGTGCTGCAAGAAGTATTTTGTGGATTAAAATGGGAAGCTAGAGTGAAAGTAAATGGAGATTATTTAAGTCATTTAGATTTTGCAGATGATGTAGTTGTTTTTGCAAATAATGCTTTAGAGCTACAGGAAATGTTGCAGGAGATATCAGATGAAAGTACGAAAGTAGGACTAAAGATAAATGTTAAAAAGACTAAAGTAATGTTTAATGGATTTTCTCAAAATATGAAAATAAAGATTGATTATGATGAGTTAGAAGAAGTTAACAGTTACAAATACCTCGGTCAGATTATTAATACAGATGGAAACATAATGGATGAAATTAATCATAGAATTAAACTTGGTTGGAATGCCTTTGGTAGAAATAATTTGATACTAAAAGGAAATATGCCTATGTGTTTGAAAAGGAAGGTTTTTAATAAATGTGTTTTGTCAGTTCTTACTTATGGATCTGAGACTTGGACACTTAATATAAGAGCAATACAGAGACTTCAGATCACTCAAAGAAGTATGGAGATATGCATGTTGGGAGTAACAAGAAGAGATCGAAAATGCAATGTATAGGTAAGAGAACAAACAGATGTTACTGACCTCATTGAAAAAATGGAGTTGGGCTGGACATATTGCTAGAAGAGATGATAATAGATGGACAATTGAAATTTTGAACTGGATTCCAAGAGATTGTAAAAGACGCAAAAGAGACCACATGTGAGATGGATGGATGAAATAAGAAGGTGTGCAGGGATGATGTGGAGAACAGAAGCTAAAGATAGGAAAAGATGGATTGAACTTGGAGAGACCTTCATCCTGCAGTGGATTGATAATGGTTGATGATGATGATATATGAAAACAAAAAGTGTTATTGTAAATATTAGATAATGTTCTAAAACTTTTGTTTTTAAATTTTTAGTTTTAGATTGTGATACATTTTGATTGTTTTCACATTATCATCTTCATCTAAACCAATTTTGTGCTAATGAACTTCAATCTGTAATTTTAAACCCTATTTAAAATTGTTATTTTTTTGATTTGTTGCATGAGATTAATTACAAAGTTACTATTTTAAAAATCTTTGTGTGTAATAAGCTAAAAATTAATTTAATTTTTATTTTAAAGGTGAGTCAGACAAATGCTATTACTAGTTAGCACAGTTTGTTTACATCATATCTGGAATTTGTTTAGAAAAAATGCACAGAATAATTCATTGAATTATCAATATTTAGATTTAAAAGTTCATGAAAATCTTCTAATCATTATCTATAACTCTTAATGGGAATAGCTTGTTTATTGTAATATAATCTTCAATACTTTCCTTCCTTTTTCCTTCTTTATTTTTGCTTTTTTTAATATAACATATAATAACAATATTTCACTCTTCTTACACTTTAAAGCAAAATACATTTATTTATTTATTCTTTAGAGAATAAGAACTGATGAAGACTGCTAGGAACAGTCGAAACTGTAAAGAATAAATAAATATATTTTGCTTTAAAGTATAAGAAAAGTGAAATGTTGTTATTATATGTTAATAGCTTGTTTACTTGTGAAAACATTTTTATGGTTCTGGTTGGTCTTGTAAACCAACATTTGTAAATTAAATATCTATCTTTTTCTCATGGCTGCCAGGAAACTTTTAGTGCAAGTATATATATATCTTTAATGGCTCATGTCAATTTAAGAACTATATAGCCAAGAAAGAGATATGATACAGCAGGGGTGGCCAACTTTTGTGTTCATAAGTTCGACTTTTTATTTTGAAAATGTGTTGCAATCGACTTGTTGTTATAGGCGTAGTCTAAATGGAGAAAGATGTGAAATACATACTATTTTTATATATCTACCTACGTAAAAAAATAACAATTATTTAACTGGCTAAAAAACTCATGCCCGTGGGAATTAAAGCAACATGATTAATTATTAACAATGTTTGTTAATTCAAATTAGCTACTGATAAAGACATATTTAGAATTTATTTTATTATCTTAACATTAATGGGAAAACTGTGTTTGCATGTCTCTAACCAAGGAATCATAATTAGGTGTATATCCTGACAAAGATAATAATAAAGAATCCTCAGTATGGGAATCAGGACAGAATGTTGTTTAGTCTTCATTAACTTTAAGTATGAAAATGCCGATTCACACAGGTATGTAGATCCGAAACAAGAATAAATATATTCGCTACATTTGATGATATTGGGATATTTTTCTCGGTTGATGTATTTCCAAAAATCTTCTTCAAATTTTCTAGCTTGTAAGATTAAATCAGTTTGTAAAATTATAATTTCATTTTCTAAAGCCTTTTGCTCCATATGAAATATGTCTGAAATTTTTTGGCTAATGCGTTTCACATTTAAATCTATTTTAAAAGGAAAAGATATACATTCCACAATTTCTTTAATTTTTTCAAATTCTTGGAATCTTACCTTAAAATCTTCAATTACTTTTTGAATTTCCGCGATATATTTGTCGATATTATAATTAATATTTTTATGCTTTTGTAGGTGATCCGCCATATTTGGAAAATGATTCAGATTATTTTGTTGCAGATCTTCTATTAGCATAATAAATTTTGTCTTATATGTATCTACACAGCTGATCATATCAATTACTGTTTTATTTCTACCTTGTAATTCTATATTTAAATGACTTAACATTGAAGTAAAATCAGTTAGAAAAGCTAAGTCACTAAGCCAAGTTTCATCATTTAAATTTTCACATTTACCATCTTGTTCGTGGAGAAAATCCATTACTTCAGGCAATAAATCACGAAATCGTTGCAGAAATTTACCTCTGCTTAACCATCTTACATTGGTATGTAATAATAATTCAGGTTGGCCTTTATCGAGCTGCAGTTGGAAGAGACGTCGTTGAGGTAACTTCCTCGAATTGAATTAACAATTTTGAACGCTATGTCCATTGCTTCTTTTGTGTTTAGTCTCTTGCTGGCTAACACTTTCTGGTGAATTATGCAGTGGTAGCTCAAAAAAGCTGGAAAATCATCTTCATTTTGACATAGGGCTATAAATCCATTTATGCGACCTATTATTCCAGTTGCACCATCCGTTGTTATTGAAACTAATTTAAAAAGTGGTACTTTCAAATCATTGAGCAAGTTTTTAAAGGCTTTGAATATATCTACACCTCTAGTTCTTTCTTTCAAAGAAATCAGACCCAACAATTCTTCTTTAGATGTAAAATCTTTAAAAATTATACGAATGAAAACAAGTAATTGTGCTGTATCACTTATATCTGTTGATTCATCGCATTGAAGGGAAAAACAAGAACATCTATTAATATCATTATATAACTGTTCTTTTACATTTCCACTCATCTTTTCAATTCGTCACACAACAGTGTTTTGAGATAGTTGCAGATCTTGAATTGCAGCAATAATTTCACTCTTGTTATGAAAATTGCTAAAAAGTGAATCTGACATTTCCAAAAAAGTTTCCTTTACAAATTCACCCTCGGAAAATCGTTGACATTTTTTTGCTAAAAGATAACTTACTTTGAATGATGCAGTAGTTACTGCTTGTGACTTCAACATTGGCTTTTTAAAAACTTTTTGTTGATTTTTTTAATTGAGTTTTAAGATCCCTAACTTTACGTTTTCTCAATTCGGTACTTTGTGGATCTGTTTGATACTTGTTATATAAAGCTAAAAAATGACTCTCCAGATTACCCTTTTTAGCAATGGCTATCAAGGTAAAGCATATTAAGCAACAACATTTATCATTCACCATTGTAAAAAAGTAGTTGAGTTCCCATTCTTCATTGAAATGATAAGTTTTCGATTTTTTTGGTTTACTACTCATGTTCATGGGTATACTAAAATGAAAAAAGAAATACTTATGACAATTTTATTTCCCCTAACTTAACTGATAAAAATTGAATATTCAAAGTAAATAATAAATATTGAATTAAATATTTTGCAAGAAAATTAAAAACTCATGAACTGCGATCATTAACGACTTCAGCTTAAACGTCTGTTGCCGAGAAAGCTCATTATTCAAGTAAATAGATAGATAAGAAAACCCATAATTTAAATTAAAGCATAAGAAAAGATACTTACATTTTAAACAGAAGAAAAAGTTGAAACTCCACGTGGTCACCGTCGATAGATAATATTGATTAATAATAATAATATTGTTCATACGGGGGCACTACTACGTTCTGAATATTAGAGAATGAACATTTAGTAATGAAAACTGGGAGTTTTTATATCAAATCTTTCTCTTCCCCTGCATAAGTCATAACTTGTTGACAACTTTAAGTCTTATATTTTAGTTTTTAACACTACTTTATTAAATCTTAGTAAAGACAAAAACTCCAGCTGAGTAATTGATAAATAGTGCTGGTCCAGTGATTTTGCCTTTGTCTTACATTTATTTGTAATTTTTTTTTAAATTTCAGCTCTTGGTTACCAGGTGTGAGTCAGAATGATTTCCAAGAAATAAATCTTTTTTAAAAAAGAGATTTCAGTCTGTAAAGTGTAAACATTCTCTTATATGTGTAACACTATCACACTGAATTTAGGATTTTATATGCAAATGCAAGCAAATTTATAAACTAAATTTATAATAACTTAAAATAGATAATTTAGAAAAGTTGTTTAAATTCACAAAATCTATCACATTACAGTTTCCTTCACATATATACATAGGTGTGCTTCTACACACACATAATGTCTACACAACTTACTTTAATTTATTATTATTTTAAATTAGAACTGCGTATTATAGTTATATGCATACTGATATTATTAGCTAATTAATGTACAATATGAATGTACGCACATACAATATACGCATACTCGTTAACAGAACTTTTATACAATATTTTAGTATTAATTTAAAATATACGTGGACTTGGATGAATTTGAATTAGAGAAAATTATACTACTATGAAACATAGTAGTCTGAAACTGGAAGATAGATAAATCATAGTGTTTCAATACTAAGGAAAAGAAGCTATCGTATATTATAACACTACCAAATATTCAAGCTAAATAGCTGTGTTTTTTTTTTGAGTCAATAACTGCATGCATACTGTTGCATTTGTGCGTTATGTTCACATGTTGCATTCGGTTACAAAAACACATTAAGTCAAGATTAAAAATATTATTTTCAATAATGGTACGACTTATTGGACTTCACCTATCTAGAATTGAAAAAAAATTTAAAACAAAACAAAAATAACAAAAAAAGTTAAAAATCTTGACAATTTGTTTCACTCATAATTGGCCGGTTCTTGCCAGCCAGTTCTTGGCAGATTGGCCTAGTGATCGACCAAAATTGGCCTCGTGATCGACTTTTTGGACACCCCGTGATACAGAATAACAATATGACAAACAGAGACCAGCAGAATATAAAATTTTACCCCAATGGAACTTGTGTAAGTATTAAAATAAATTTCAACGGCCATATTATAATAAATAAAAATAGCAGTCTCATTGTAGAATTAGTGATGACAAACTGCATTCTTGATCTCTGAAAGTTTCTTTCGGTACAACAATATTTTTACTTTTAAAGTCATTTTTTTATCATTCAGCTGATAAACTGTGACAGTCTCATCTCACTGCTACTCTTGTTTAACATGATTTTGTTCTGTTACCAAGAACTATTGTATGGAATATCTTTTTATAGTAAAACTTGCTTAATTTGAAGTCAAAAGTTATAGAAAAATAAATTCAGATTTAAATTAAATAATATTTCATAAATTAGATACTGTAATTGTTTTCTTGTTTTTTTAAATTTGGATGACTTTTTTTTATCAATTTTACTTTATTGTATTTATCTCATTGGTTGTCCTTTTTGTATATGCTTATTGTTTCTTTACTATAAATTAGTAGTACCTCCCCCTCTTATTACATATATGCTCTTGAAAAACAGTATTATTGATGTTCAAATTATATTTTTTATAATTTAAAGTTAAAAAAGGTTTTACACAACAAAAACCATTTAATTAAAGATATTCTAAAAATTTTAAACAAAATTTTATGTTCTTTTTCTCATAGTTGACAGCTAAGAGAGATTTTTTTACCATAGCAAAGTAATATGCTCAAAGTACAAAAAGCTAAATAAAACAAAATCAAGAAGAGGAAATGCAATTATAATTTTTAAAAAAATCTGATCATGCAAAGCCCAAATTTTTTTATTTTATTTTTTGTTATGGATTAAATTTTTATCTCAAATTATATATAATAAAATTTAAAAAAGTATAGTTCAAATTAATTAATTTCTCTATTTATTAATTTTAATAAAAAATTAATTTTACCATAATTACATAAAAAATGTATTTTTTATAAACTTTTGAAGTATGAACTCATTTTTCTATGTTTTTTAGTTTCATGATGGTCCATTAAACATTCATCATCGCCTCCCCTATTCTTATACTTAATAAAATATTATACTCTTTTTTTTTTAATTCTTATTTTTACAGTTCTTTTTCTTATTGTTATTTTTTACAGTTTTAAATATTTTAGCTTTAGGAGCACAATATTTTATGCTCATAGTTCACAATGAATTTTTGCATTATATAAATTTATAGGAATGTAACTACCATATTTATAGGAGGATTAATTATAATCAACTTTTTTTCTCCCATTGATGAATGTTGCAGCTTGTATCTAGAAAGTGTAAACAATTGGTTAGTTCTTTCACATTTAATGTGGGCTGAAAAGAAAATTAATATAAATATAAAAAGCTACTTTTCTTTGTAATTACAGCTTATTCTCTAAATAATCTTAGTAGACAGAACAGACATTTTTAGCCAAAATTTTACTTATATCTGAAGAATCCACTTTATTCAATAACTAGTTTTATATCTATAAAGATAATTACTGAATATAAGCTTATTAATTAAATGTTAAAAATAAAACTATTGGATTTATATATAAAGTAATGGTTTTATATTTCTGCATGATATTTAATTATATTTTTGATGAATGTGGCTGTAGATAATTTCATTTATATTATCAAAGTATAATATATATGTCATTATTATTTATAATTCTCCTGAAGACATATTAATAAATCTTATTATTTGAAGTCTTAAGTCCATTTTCTTTTCAACCATACTTAATTTTTTTTCTTCAGATTTGATTTAGTCTGTGCTTCTATTGTAATCAACATAGTATGATTGTAAACAAGCATCATGGTGCAACAGTAAAACATCCACTTGTCATTCTTATAGATTGGGTGCAAATCCAGGGCCAAATCAACTTGATATTTTTTTTAGCAGATTATAGAATTTTTTTTTAGATAATCAGTTCCAGTTAATCATTCAGTACTAGTTAATAAATGGATATCCAGTTATTCTTAGTTAGAGAGTAAAAGTGATAGAAAAGTTTCAATTATTACCCAATAATAGGTAAATTTGACTAATGCTGTCTTTCCCTTTAATGTTCCCATATGAAGGGCTATTAAAGATATCTACTTTATTTGATATCTACTTTTTCATGATAAAACAGAAATGTAGTATTCTTTTGTTTCATTTGTACTTGCCATATACGTATGTATGTATACTACAATACAATATGTGAATACAATGTATTCCATACAACACAGTATGCGAATACATTGTATTCCATAAGTCCATCAAAAGAGGGGGGAAATTTTTAAAAAGTCAAAACAAAGACTTTTCTACAATTATAGAAATTTATTTGTTCAAAAGTAATGGTGTTGTTATCTGTCTTAATAAATCAGATAGGTTCAACATTCCTAATTTTTCTCTACTTGTGTTCTTTCGGATGGTTCCAAAAATGAAATCCACTGGCATTAAACCTAGCCTTTTGCTGGTCATTTTATTGTCCCTTGAAATTTAAACTAACAGCTAGGAAATGTAATGTGATGGATTTTTTTTTCCCTGAAGGTTTGTAATGATGGTGTGGAACTTACATGATCTGCTACCTTAAACACCTAGGTTTTTTCTAATCATCATTTTGTGTTCTTGCAAGCACTTTTCAATGTGACAACTGGTCTCATCAATATATGTTCTTCCACATTCATCTTGCCAAAATTTGTCAAGATTTCTTTTCAAAGTCCTTTGGCATACAAGACACAGTCCTTTGTCAGGGATTCTAGACACTTTGTAGAATTAATCAAGAACATAAAAATTGAAAGAACTGACTTATTGGTAAACTTTGATGTGGAAAGTTTATTCACAAACATCGTCTATTGTAAGGAAAAGATTAAATAGTGATAATAATGGAACTATAACATTCTGTATAAAAACTAATACTCTCAATATAACATAGAATTCTTCCAACAAAATCAAGGAATGGCTATGGGCTCACCATTGTCATCTCTCATTAGCAATATTTACATGGAAGAACTTGAAATCACAATCATAAAAACTACTCGATATCCACTTAAAGTTTGGCTTCACTATATTGATGATACATTTGTTATATGGCCACATAGTGAAGCACTATTACAAACTTTCTGGAAACACATCAACAACATATCCCCTTTAATTAAATTCACAATAGAATCAGAACAAAAACAAAAATTGGTTTTCTGAGATGTTCTTGTGACAAGACTCCCTCATGGCAAAATCAAAACTACAGTTTACTGAATACCCACACATACAGGAAAATACTCAGCTTATACATACAATCATGGCAGAAACACAAAACATGGAGTTATACTATAACTATGGAAAAGAGCAAAAGAAGAAGTTTGTTCAGAAAGCAGCAGTTTGGAAAACGAAAAGATCTATATAGAACAAACTTATGAAAAATGGTTATCCATCAGCTGTTATTAAGAAAACGTTAAATAAACAACAAAAAGAACCAGCAAGAGAAAAGACCATTATTGTAACTAAAAGTTACCCATACATTCCGAAAATAGCAGATAAATTAAGGAAAATCTGCAATCAGTATAACATTAGAACAGCTTTCTAGAGCCGTTCCACACTGCAGGGAATTCTAACATTTACAAAGCCTCAACTTGAAATGCTGAAAAGAAAAAAACAGCATCTATGAAATACCATGTGAATGTGGAAGAATGTATATTGGTGAAATCAGTCATCAATGTGCTTGCAAGAACACAAACTGATGATTAGAAGGTAGCAGACCATGTATGTCCAATTGGGAAAATACAAAAAATATTGGATAGAGAAGAAAAGATACAAAGAAGAAAATTTAAAGAAGCTGCTCACAACAATCCCATAAGTCAACTTAGTGTGACTATACATAATGTATAGAAATCAGGAGGAACCTCATAGATAAACATATGAAATTTCTACTAATTGCTGCCTTTAGCAGGATGGCTCAGTGTTGATTAGAGTGTTACCTTAAAATTCAATACTCAAGAATCTAAGGATCCAGATTCTATTCCCATGCTAGTACTGTCACTGGTCAGGCCAGCAACACCTGAAGAAGAGAGGAGAATAATACCTCTCGAAACATTGTGCATAAACTAACCTGTGTGCTATTACTAACAGTTGAATGTATTAGGAATATTTAAATAAAGTTAAAATTTTCTTAAGACATTCAGTACTCATATTAGTTGATGAAAATAGTCCAACATATAATTACAAGTGATGGATTATGTCTTTCTGAAACTATGTGCATCATCATCAGAAATCATGGGTTCAATGTTTGCTGTATAATGTTTTCACTTTGGTTCATCTCTTACAAGAAGTTTGAGTGAATGTATATTAACTTCACACACCATTCAAATGACTGGGAAATATTTATAATATGTCTGTAAGTGTAATTTTTACTATACCACCTTCACACAAGATAGGGACTGGATTTTATTCACTTAAGGTATTAAAAGTAGATAAAAACCAGTCCCCACCTTGTGTGATTGGTGTAGTGAAAATTAAATTATAAAATATTATTTATTAAGTAGATAATCTCTAATCTAATGAATGATTAATAAAAATTATTAATATACTTTCATTAAGTGATTTGGGTCAAAGTTTGACGGATCAATTAAACTGTAATAATTGGATAGTTAGATATATATATACTGAATAATGATAAAGGTATATATAAGAGATTGGAATCTAGGCCAATTGATAAGTGTTGGTTCAACACAATTTGTGCATCTTGGGGATCATTTTCACATGCCTTTGGTCATATGTTTATGACACATCTCACCATAAGGTGTTAAAAGTATATAAAATGAATCCCTACCTTGTATGAAAGTGGTGTAGTGAAATTGCACTACAGAAATATTACTCATTAAGTGGATAATCTTTAATCTAATGAATGACTAAAAAAATGATTAACGAGAAAATTAACAAAGGCAAAACTCTCCATACAGTAGTGCCAACCAGAGTAATCAATGGATTCCAGAGGCTTGTGCATAAAAACAAACGTGCTAGCATAAGAAATGGTGATCATGTGATAACTAGAAAATATTTATTTCTTTGAGTAAATGTAAATAAGCACCTTCATTGGAAAGTTTATTAATATTGGAGAAGCTTATAATGTGATCCTTTCAATTGCCATACTATACTATTAATTGTGTAGCACCTTGACTTTGATTTATTATTAATAGAATTAATTTGAATTCATTCTTCCATTCTCAGATACATCATCATCTATAAAGTAGGCATTAATTAATTGTAGATTGCTGAACTTAAAGGATAATCTATTTATTTACAAGAGTTAAATATAAATAAATAGTTGTTTTATTATTATTTATAATGCATAAATATATAAACTTACATAAAATATTTGATATCAATTAAATCAAAAAATAAAATTTATTATAGTACAATTGATGAATCTGAGGTATTTGGTATTAATACTTTATATGGATGCTAAAAACCACAGTTAATATCTAACTATATAAATTATATGTTATTAATTTATATACACCCACTTTCCTCCTTATTTTTATCAATATGTTTATTACAAACTGCCATTTGTGATTTGTAATCAATTTTGTATTTATTGAACAATTGTTTAAAATAAAATAAGTTCTGGTTATTTTTTTTAAAATAAGATGTTTGTAAATAAGTTTATCTAATATACATATATATAATAAAATTTATTTTAAAAATTATATACTTTATGAAATTAATAAAAAATAATTAACACAAAAATAGAATAATTAGTTATGGCAAAGATGATACAGTAATTAATTGAGAAACACTTTCATGTGCATACATATGTGCCAAAATTTAAATACATGATTATATGTATTTAGTAGCTTATTTTTTCTTTAAAAAATATTCATTTTATTTTATAATTTCTATCATCATTAACTTTAGACTTTGGGGCCATTGTAAACAAAATTTTAATTTGATGATTCTCTGCAGTTTATCATGAATAACAAGATTACATAATTATAGTAGTTGTGCAAAAGTGAATGGGTGTGTGAGATGGTGATTGAGAGGTGATTCATGATATTCTTTTTTTTTTTAAGTGGGTTACTGAAATTGTAGAATTTAAAAGCATGGATTCTCAAAGTAATTACAAATTATATTTATCTGCTTTTTCAAAACGTAATTTTTAATCCTGTGAATATGGTATGATAAAACAGCACTGCACATTTTTATAACTAAATGATTGATAATTTTAACCAATGGTTTTTCAACGATGCTTGGAAATTGAACTTAAAGAATAGAAATTAGAATTTAATTTGCACTGATTTATGCAACTATTAAAAAACAAAATAAGAAAAATATTATTGTTAAAACATTGTTCTTCTTAAAGAATGCCAAGATATTTTTATATTTATGAAAAAACAATGGGGAAGAAATTATTATGTAAATATGATAGATGAAGATGAAGAATGGAATCAATAATGGCATCATCTCATGATCAAAGAGAAATGAAGTTATGAGTTTTTTGATATCTTTTAACTTAATGAATTCAAAACAATTTTAGGAATGTTTGAAATGATAATTCTTAATTTATTTATTTTGCTGAAGTTGATATTTGTCAGAACAAAAATCAGGTAATTATTTTAACTTATTTCATATTTGAAATTAATTTTAAATTTATTATACAATTTTTCAATAATTGAGTAATTAATAAATGATTTATTGTTATTCAGAAGTGATTTTTTAATACTTCTCAAACTTTTAGATATAGTGCCAGTTGAAATCAAAATATTATCCAGAAGTATTTATTCATCAATAAATAAATTATATTTATAAATAAGTAAATAATTTTTATAAAGGGTTTCATTATTTTGTGGTATAGCTTTGAATTTGAGAGGCTAAAATAAGCATTAAAGAGTAGCAAGTAATAGCAGACTAATCATTATTGTTGATTGTAATACCCTATTGCCTAGATATTTTAGTCTGCTTTCTAGCCAAGTGACATGTTAGTATCCATCCATAGAAAATGATTAAATATTTGTAAATTCTGAAAGTATTTATTTACTTATAAATAAACCAACGTCAAAAAAGATGTTTAGATTATTTGTTTAAAATTTTTTAATAATAGATAAAAAAAAATCCCAAATATTGTTGTTGATTTTTTCTGATGCAATACTAATTTTTCATTTCTGTAAAACATTTTTTTAAATTTTTATTTATCAAACAATCTATTATTGTCATCTATTTGCTATATATATAAGCCAAAACATATTGACAGAACAAATAGTTTTTGATTTCCTAAAAGAATTTTATAAAACTAAATCTCTAACTAATCATTGACATTCGTATTCACTATAATTGAAAGATCTAATGTTTTAATTTTATTTATACACTTATTATGTCATCAGTAGCAGTTTTGATATTCCATATATCTATTATATATTGTAATGATATATAAATATGTCGTTACATTAATTTAAAATAAAAACTTAAAAGTTCGCAAATAAAAGTAAAAAACTAAACGCTAAAATTAAAATGTTTGTTAAACGTATATACATTCGCACAGATGCCAAACTTTAAAAAATTTTTTTTTAAAAAAATAAATAAATAAGTATTTGAACGTACTTTTTTATAAAAAAAAAAGTACAAGATTTAAAAATAAAAACAGGTATTAATTAATTCTTGTAATCTGTAAATGGAAATGATTGTTTATAAATTGTTTGAAAAGCAAGCTAGCCTTGGGCTCTTGTATAATTAAAATGATCTGATGAAAGATAGATAAGAAAATAAAGAGAAATTAGCTTGACCAATGGAAGCACTAAGCCTTGGCTCGGACCCTAACGAAAGTGATGGATTAGTGACGTTTTGTTGATTGAATCCGTCTGGATAATATAAAAAGGGAAATACAGTTTTTTCTGACAGTTCCAGCGTTTTGTGTTTGAGAGATGTGGTAAGACGCACATACCACACTCTCTATAAAAAGAAAAAAAAATGAAAAGACTGTGATACCTTGAACCAGCTATTGCCATCTCCAGAACATTATCTTCCAATGGAGGCGTCGCGGGAATTAAAAGCAGAAACCTGGACTCTTCTACCGTGAGCTATGAACTTTACAAATTAACAACAACAAAAAAAAGTAATTAAGAACTTTCGTCAATGTTTCTTTTAAAGATTCAGCTAATTTAAATTTTAAAATGAACTCTTATTTGATTTTCAAATTAATAATTGATTGTTTAAATTTATATAGTTAAGTTTTGCTAAAATCATTTCCATTTTATTATTATTATTTATAGTAATATTTATTGAAGAAATTATTAAATGCATTACGTTTAAATTGGGTATAGACGTTGCATAGATTCATTAGCGGTTGATTATGTTATGGTTTTCACAGTCGATTAGAATATATAAGTCAACATGTCACTGCGGTGTCTTATGATGAACACCAAAGGGTCTCCTGTATTCCCTCAGCAATTGACATTATCGATTGACTATATATTTTGATCGGTTGTGTTTAATTTGGAATGTTTTTGACCGTGGAATCTAGGCAGCCGATCTATACTCGACATTATAAAACAAATTGTATAAAAATAATCTGTGCGAACGTATTTAAATGTTAAATTTAAGTCGGGCGTGAATGGCTATATAGTTTTGTAAAGTTATATTAAGGGAGGGTAATCTTAGGTTATTCATTTCGTAGTTGAATTGGTTCAATGGATTGGATATATTTGTGTAATTGTAGATGTAGTATGAGATCCGCTATGGGCGGGATTATATATATACACCACACACCTTCTGTTTGCCTATGGATGGGTTTGTAAGACGGCAAAGGACCGCAGTCCATTCCTATGGAGTTTTATGTTTATTGTTCTACTTGCCAACAGATGTAACATTCCTGTTGGTGGAGAGACAATGTCTTCTCTAATTCTACTTACTGATCAGATGTACATTCCTGACAGTATAGTATTTTGTGTTATCGTATTTTCATGCGACATTGAATACATAAATGTATCGGATGGATTGGCGCCGGTTTGATTGCGAAATTTGTTGCCTAAGGTTAAATCAGGGAAGAATATTTTCTTTTCAAATGCAGATCTATGTAGTCTATTCATACTCGACTATCTAAATAAAATATTAAACTCATTGAAACTTAGTTAAATGTAAAATTAAAAGTTAATATAAAAATCTAAAATGTTAAACTTATTCCTCAAATTAGAATGATTTTATATGTGCGTAAATAAATATTTTTATGTGTTAATTTCTGGCAGTGGCTTTTATTTATTTATATTTAAGATATAAATTAAGATATAGATTTTTATCTCTGCGTCTCCACTGAGCTAGTGACTTGGGCTAACGATCTGAATATTTAAATAAAGTGGAATCTTAACAGCGCGTATCTGCCTACTCTATAAATTTTTCTAGGTTTAAATGCCTAGATGGCACCCTATAGAGCAGATATCGTAGTTTGCGGTTAGATTCGATCTTCACTTTCATTTCGATCGTTATATATATTTAAATATGTTCATATACAAAACATTTCTAAATAAATTGTAATTAAATTATATGTGGTGAAAAGTTATAAGCTCCTTTGTACTTTTTTGTGATAGTAGAAATAAACAATATTGTTTCTTGTAATCAATTTTTTGATGCTGGTATTTATTAAATGAATTATTGTTTAAAATTGGTTAATTACTTTTCATCCACACAGATTGATATTAATATATTTTCATCATGAAAAAAGAGTATTTGATTTATAAGTGGATATAGAAGTATAGAGTGAAGTAAGAGTAATAATTTGGGATTTAATTTTCAATATTTTACTAACTGAGTGAGAATATAATGTTCAGCAAATTAGGTAAGCTCAATTTTTAAAGACATCAGTTCCTTATTACTTGCATGATGGATAATATTAAAAAGTGTTTAGAAAGAGAAATAATCAAAATATAATAATAAGAAATCCTGGCTTTTTCACTCACAGGTTGACTTCTAATCAAGATTGTCATTATCTTTCAAACTTTTGGTTATAATTTAGTGCATATTCACACTTATATACTAAACTGAATCAAAGATTTCACTAAAGGATTTTTTCACTTTTTATACTAAATAAAATGTTACAGTATCAATTTTTTTATTGAGAAGAAAATCATTTAAATACAATGTAAAAAATACTTACAGTAAGCAATATAATAAAACAAATATAAAGTAAGTCAATTTGAACGTTTTATTTAGATTTGAGCACATACATAAAATGAAACTACAAAATCACTCTATCCTATCTGACATTTTCTATTTGATTTAATTTAAAAATAGTGGTTATGATTTTCAAAATTGGTTTTAAGCTTCATTAAATACTTTGAAACCAACTGACATACAGGAAATCTTTAATAATTGTTTGGGATTTAATATACACATATACTATTAAGAAACTATATGGTATTATTGATAGTCATATTTTATAAAGACTTCATATTTGATAGCAATATCTTGTTAATTAATACTAGTCGCTTTGCTTTTTATAGTTTGGCAATAATATATATTATCAAATTATAGAAAGTAAAAGTCTGGTAAAATATCTAAATAATTTCTTCTATGATAGGCATTTGAATTAATTGATTTCATAATTTGGTAATGGTAGCATGACTATCTTAGATTTATTTGATGTCTATTGATTTTATATTTTGTTAGAAATTGTTTTTAATCTACATAAGTATGCATGGAAACAAGTTGTAGTAATTTTATTATAGAAGAGCCAAAAGAAATAACTTGCAGCAGTAATTATTTTTAATAATATTAAGCCAAGAATTAGTGATCAAGAAATAAACATGAAGCATATTAATATCAATTATGTTATAAACAAAATAATTTAGAATAGAGAAATAACAGAAATACATCTTTGAATCTGATTTACTATAACAGTCTAAAATCTGGAGGAATAAATAAAAATTGGAGATTGTAGAGATTGCTTGTTTTATTAAACAAAAATATTAAGTGACAAATGTATATATAAGAAACAGTAATAGATTGTGTAAAGAATGGCAAAGACCACCAAGACAGATATAAAGTGAATGCCAGAACTACATGAAAGTTGATAGAATGTCATAGCAAAATGGAATTGGAGCCTAATAGAATAATAGATGATAATATATATTTACTGTATTCCTATATGCTGTTGTTTATTTTTCTATTTCATCAGTGAATTCATCTGAAGGCCTAAGATTAAAAATTAGAATATTGTGGACACATTATAAATAAAGCTTTGTATTTAAAAAAGTATTAATGTACTTTTAAAATGAAATATTATTTAATTGCTACTTTAACAGAGAATTATTATTTATACATTTTTATTATTAACGAGATTTTAATGCTTACAAGTATTTTTTAATGGAATATTGGGGGAGGTGTTAAATAGAAAACAACTCTTAACATTTCCTATATTTTTTTTAAAAAAAAAAATGTAGTTAAATTATACAGAATTTTCTCTTTTCCTCCTTTGCATCTTGTTACAATGATTAGTTCTGTTAAATCTCTCCACAAGTTAGTAGATAAACATCAATTCAGTTAAGTAGGATGAAAGAACTAGACATTTATCACATGTCAGAATAGCTAGCCCTGAACATTTATAAAATGAGATGGTCCTAGAAATGGAAATGTGAAGTATAAAATTGTATTTTAATATTAAATTGATTCTATTTATTTTTTAAAAATAAAACTAAATTTTAAATACTGAATTTATTTATTTTAACTATTTATTTATTTATTTTAACTAATCTATTTATTCCATATATACAAAAAGATTAAATAATACATTATTATGAAAGTAAACAACAAGAAAGAAAAAATAAACATTTATAAATTAGTCTTATGTTTGTAAAGTATTATTCAATAGTTTTTAATTATTCAGTGTTTATTATTGTAATTTTAAATTAAATTAAGCATATTTAATAGTTTACACTTTTAATTGGAATTCATATTTATTTATAAGAAATTTGAGAAGAAAAAAGTTAATTGTCAATTTTGTAATTTGTTAAAGTATATATAGAATAGATAAATACACACACAATTTTTATATATATGGTGCTACATTAAATGAAATTATTTCCATAACTTTATGTGTGTGGTGGCCAAGTGGTCAGCATAGTTGCCTTACAAGCAGTGGATTCAGGTGGATGCTTTGACATATGAAAAAAATAAATATACTTTAATTTTCAGTGCTTTTTACGTTTTGTTTTAGACTGCATTTGCAATTTTCTTCAGAATATATATTAGGACAATAGCAATTATATAATTTATTTAATGTGTGCATAATTAGTGTTATTTAAATATAAAAGTGTAAAGCATTCTAATAGAGTATGCCAAAAGTTAAATGTTTGAATTGGCTGGCAGTTTTTTTATTTTTTTGACATGATTGGATAAAAGAATGTGGCTAATAGAGCTTAATGAAACATTTGTTTTTTTGTAACAACTTTATCATAGATTGTTTTTAAATATATATATATAACCATGGTCATGTTCCTATATTGCTATTTGGGAATGCTTCTTATTTCTATGAAATGATTTGCAAATAATTCTTTGATCAATTGTTATCAGGCTGTTTGGCATTAAATTTCTTAACAAGCAGGAATTTTAAGGCATCATTTTTTACATAATTGAAAATAATATTCATTTATTATTAATAATTTATGAGTCACAGTGTATATATATATATCTGTTAAAAAAAGTGTGATAAATTTCCTGTGGGATCTGACTTTTTTACATCCTTTATATATTTATCTTTTTAAAATATCTATAAATAACTATGTCTCATGAATAATGTTTTATTAAAACTGCAAAATAATACATCAAATAATATATAATTCTATAGAAATTTGGAATATCAGAACTGAAATTTAAGTTACCTATCCCAAATAGAAATAGACAAATTCTTGGAACAGGTTGAAGCTTGACAGCCTTTGAGAATTTAAATAGCTGTGGGATTATCTGATCTGGAAATAATTTGAAGATGAAACTGATGGAAAATTTTCTTTTAGATAAAACAAAATGCATTGATAAGATTATTATATCATGTTTCTAAAGCAAATACCATATTATTTTTTCCTTCAAATTTATATTTCCCTACATTGTGTTTCCTTTTTCCATTATTTGAATCTGACTAGATTCTAAGCAATCCTATTTAATATATAGTAATTAAAATGTATAGCTTTCCCTTAGATTGCGCAATCAATGATTGACCAATTTTTCAGGATTTGACACTAAAAAGTTAACACCAAGAGAAATTGAAAAGCTAAAACTGAAATTAGTAATAATGCAGAATGTGGACATAAGTTATAGGTAAATACTATTTCAGAGAAAAAATGAATATGATGTAAAGACTAAAACAACAAGTTCAGAAAAAAATTGAAGAAAATGAACATGGAAATCAAAAATTGAAAGACAAAGTACATATTAGACATGGTACTAATAGTAGAAAATTGTCAGTCATAATTGTGGTATCAAACTTTCCAGAAAGTTGAACATAGATGTTAATCTTACTTTAATATTTATCCAGCTAAAAACTTAAGAAATTAAATAAAACTATCTGTTTTGCATGTGGATTATTATTTTTTTTATTTCAAGTAAAATCTTTATTAATATAAAAACAAAAACTATATACATTTTTACCATAATTATTTACATAGTATGTGGATTATATCATATTTTCTAAATCAACTTTACGTCTTTCACATTGTTTTTTTCTCCAAAACTGTACTTTCCAGTCATTACTTTAGAATAAAATGAAAATTTCTGGCATACCATAAAAGTGAAAGTTTTATTAAAATTTTTAAGAAAATTATTTCGAAATCATACTAGAGGAACAAAGCTTTAGATGACTCAACAAACATTGAAACTAGTGCAGAAGAGACTCTTCAAAAATTCAAAACAATAACAGAGCAAATGGCAGTAAGATTAAGAAGGTGATAAGGGATAGGCAAAAATGGTGTAGTGACATAGAAATATATCACCATGAATACAAATCCAGAGAAATAAAGAAGATAAAGAATTCTTTTAATGGGGAATAGTAGCCAAAACCGAGAAAAATAAAAATTGTCAATTGTTCACTGCCAAGAATGAAATTTGAAAGCTATTTTGAATTGTATAAAACAAATTTTGATAAAATAATAACAGGAAAAAATTAGCAAAAAGAGCTAAATATTACATGCCTAAGTTATAATAGTGGAAATATTTTATTAGAATTTAAAAGAGCAGTGAATAACTTAAAGAAGAATTAATATTTTATAAGTGATTGAATAATTAATGGTGAAATGATTAAATATCATGAAGACAGTTTATATCAAGAAATTTTTAAGCTATAGGTTACCACATAGAAAGAAGTTGCATCGGAGTCTGTCTTTTACCATAATATTCCAGTTTGCATTTTTACCTAAAACTTTACCAAAATATTACAATTATTTCATATTCTGGACTTAATAATCACCCAAACTAAAAAAGTTGCTAAAGATTTTTCTCTCATCACTTGCTTTATTTGGAACTTTAATGAGTAAACCAAAGTTATTAATAAATATTTTAAACACATACATTGTATATTTTGAGTATTTTTATTGGTATATTTATGTTTAAATAATATTAATTACACATGCACTAATTAAATTATGTAATTAGTATAAAATAGACATTTTTTGTAATGTGTAGCAGTCAATGTGGAACAAAAATAAAATAGTTTAATAAAAAAAATCTAAATGCATTTGCTTTAAATTATCTTTATATTATATATGTAGATTTGTAGTAAAACTTCTGTTTAAAATATCGTGGAATTACACTTATTTTATCAATCGTTGATCATTAGGTTCATTTTTTATTTCACATTTAAATGATGAATGGTCTGTCTTGATATGAGTGCCAGAATTATATCAAAAATAAAAAGATTATTTTAAATAAATTATCAATTAATATAGTAAATATCATACAATCTATGGTTGGAAAGAAGGGAGGGGATGAAACAGCATCAAAATGATATGGTACACAAACGGTTTTATTTAGTTGGCCAAAGTGATTTTTTTTATTATTATTCTTTGTCAAGAGTCAATCCACTATCCAGACCACTTTTGCTTTGAGATGATTGCTAAAACAATCAATTTAACAATAATCACACTTAAATTATTTTGTTTATAAAAGATGATCCAGAATGGCTACAGATATGGCAGTAAGACTTAAATAGGATGTAATCAAGCTTTTAAACACATTGTAGAACAGTTTTGTACTTTATATTAATGCTATTTTATCCTCCTTAAGTTTTGATTGTCTTTCATGATTAAAAATGACAATACATTATTTTAATTTTTATAGATATATTTTAATACAAACTAAATTTATAAAAGCCATGACCAGAAGTTTGTTCCTTCTTTATAATATTAGATACATTTTATTAAAAGTTTTTTTTAAAAAAAAATTCATGTATCATGAGATCTGGTAATGTGAACAAAGGCTTAGAGAGTGAAACTAGAGTGCAATGTACACTTTTTCTCATTAAATTAAGTTTTATATAATAAACCCTAGAACAACAGACATGTTTTTGTATGTAATTAAGTTAACAATTCAATTGACTTACTATTTATTCGTACCTTTAGCAGTGAATATATTTTATACGTGTTATTTTTTTTTACTTATTTTTCTGCATGTGTTAAAAATTTTAACCATAAGCCTAAAAATTTGAATTAGAAAACCGATTAATGTTTAAACAAAAATTCTATGCAAAAAAGTTATAAATCTATCAATAAACCAAAATGCTGTAATAAATGCCACTGACTTGTATTAGTCACACTTGCACAAGATGTTTCACTGTTTTTTTTTTGTTTTTTTTTTTTGATAAAACGGAATGAAGAAGCTGATTATCGCCATGGAAAAAAAAATTCCAAGCCAAAAAGTGAAGTAGTCTTTTTTTAAATTAATATGAGATAGCTTTTATTTTCAGAAAGTTATAGAAAAAAATATTTTTTTAGTTTTAATATTTAAGAGTTCACTTTCTTTATGCTTGTTTCTTCAGTTGAATTTTCAATGGGGAAAAAAATAAGTATTTATAAAAATAATGACCAAAGATGGTGAAAAAGATATATGATTTAGAAGATGCATATGTCATGCTAACTCAGCCCTCATCAGTTGACCCAGATCACAAACTCTTACACATATCTTTATTATTGTTCAGTATATATAGATAGGCAATGATTACAATTTAATTAATGTTTATGATTACAACCCTTCACAAGGTGTTAAAAGCAAATAGAAACCAGTTCTTACCTTCCATAGGAGTGGCATAGTGAAAATTACACTATATAAATATAAGTGGATAATCTCTAGTCTAATGAATGGCTAATAAAAATTATTAGAATGCAAAATAATATATATTAAGGCTATAACCTTAAAACCATGTGCCTAAAATATTATGTGAGTACTTACTAATACATATATTGGAAAGATATAGATTAGTATGTTCCAAAGTTATAATAATAATTGTATTATAAATGTTTTGTTCCAGTTATATTTATAGCTGTGAGCATAGTAAGTTTGATACTTATCAATTAAACTGTAGTAATTAGCTATCGATATACAGTATATAATAGATTGTGATCTGGGCCTACTGATGAAAGCTGGCTAAGCATGAAATGTGCACCCTGGGGCCATACATCTTTTTCACATGTCTTTGGCCTTATATTTATAGTTACACTCCTTCACAAGGTTTTAAAAGTATATAGAAACCAATCCCTACTTTTTGTGAGAATGGTATAGTGAAAATTACACTAGGAATATTATTACTATATATAACTCTTCTCATGCTGTGATTGATGTTTTTACATAAACACAGTTGGAATAAATTGGCTAGTAATTAAGATATATATTAATATTGACATTATTTCAACTAAGTCTAGTTGGTGTCAATGAAAATCTTAGTTCTAGTTATTATCCAAAAGAAAATATATTTAGTTGTACTAATTAGCTTTAAAAATAAACAATCTTTGAATGAATTGAATAAATTAACCAACTAATGAAAAGGAAAAGTGTTAAAAAAAAGTAACTGGCCAGTGAAAGAAGAAAAGTTTATAAGCTTTCAGGAGATATAAATTCTAATATATTTTCTTTGAATTTTATTATGATTCATGGAGTTAGAAAATTATAATGGAGGGTGTATTTTAATGACAGATGAAAATCTAGGTTTTTTGATTGAGTTAATTAATATATTTGTATTTTCTGAAATATAGATTGTGAAAATAATTTGTTTTATAGTTTAGAAAAAATAAAATTATTGAAATATTTTTTATATGATAATAAGCCAAGTATAGGTGTACCTATATGCATATATCTAAAATCATTCACTATTTATATATTAAAATAATATTTATTGTTTATTAATGATTGCAATATTTTGTATTATTAGACATGCAAATATGTTCTAACATACCTGTGTTTATTTAAAACCATTGACAATTTATATATTTGTAACTACTAATTAAACAATGTTGCATATATAATTTTGTTTGTCAATCACTTGAAATTTTTGCAAATGATTTATTTTAATGTAGAGTGTTTATCAGAGCTTTCATTTTATTAATATTATTTTTAATTAATAAATTTACTAATCATTATTTCAAGTTAATTCAATGAAATTATTGAATACTAGCATAATTTAAGTATTGCATTTTTTTGTTCACAGTCTTCATGGTCCTTGTGATACCAAGACTAGCTCTGGATTAACAGTATATGAGATATATGTATGTGTTTTGTGAATATTTGCGTAATTCTTTTTAGAATTATTTAGATGGTGCTAGGATAATAAAAGTCACCTTAAAATTACCCAACTCTTTATATGTCTTATATGATTATCAGTTTATTGATGAAAAGTGCACTTGTTATTTAGAGATTTAGTATTGATGATGATAAGCATAGATGTGGTCACATAATTTTTTGATATGCGTATTACTGTAATTGTTTTTGGCACTTATATATGTGCATTCAACTGAAACATTGATGATAGCTTTTATAATATTATGCTCCAAATTTGGCATCATCATAAATGGTGATTAGACTAATCCAGCAACAAAGAATGACTTGATTATTTGTTGCTGAAGCTATATGATTATTTACATCTAATTAAATTTGATCTGATTTTTTTGCTCCTTATTACATTCATTATTTGCAGCACACACACACACATGCTTACTCCCTCTCTATTTATACTGTTACAATATAAAAGAAATGTATTCTGAGCTTCCTTGATTTGAAGAAGGCATTTGATAAAAATAATTTATTAGAGTTTTAGATGACTGGAAAAGAAAGCTGATTACTGAAATGGATAGATAAACTAGAGTCATCACTGATGTCAGATTGAAATGGGTGGCAGATAATCGCTGTGTTGTGATCAAATATTGATGAGAAAAAGAATTTAAATTATTTTAGACTTGCTAATAATGTTCCACAACTGACTGGAAGAGAAAATGTGATAAATACTGGAAAAACATAAATTCTACAATGTTTTATAGGCTTGGAATTATGAGGGGGAAATATTTAAAAGAATGGCAAAACAAAATCTTTATAGAATTTAGTCAATATATATCTATATGTGTAGGACATACCATTACTTTAATTTCATAGGAGAAAAAAAAATTAAAATAAAAACAAATGCTTTATTTATAAAACCTGACTAGTAGATTCACATTATTCATCCTATGTGTATGTTAATTTTTTGTTCAAAGACAGGTAGAATAACTTAGCAGTAGAATATTCTGGCCAAGAATAATATTTGATTATCATCAGTGTTAGTTTGTCATTACTTGTCACTTTTTAAATAAATTTATTTTAGTAGAGCTCTATCATAACTTTATTTTACCCATATATCTTATGAAGCACCCTTAATAATGCATTGGAACAAATTTTTAACTTTGATTTTTTTTCTGTATATAGTTGCAGTTATATGGGGCTACAAGTAAAAATATAGAGGCAAGAGATCTAGATTTTTACTGGCCCCTCACATTCTATGCAGTAGTCAGAAAATTATTAGTTTAGAAATTCGATTATTCTTATATAATGCACATGAATCCATTTTTCTGGAACCATATTAGAAATTTTTCATCCTCATTTAAATATTGGTGGAATGTTTTTTTTTTCTCTCTATTGATATGTTTATTAAAAAAAAAAGAGACTTCTGATAACTTTTTGAAATGTCACACCATAGCATCAGTTGTTTGCCTCTCTGAATCAGAACACCATTTATGCATTATGCATAAACCAGTAGGGCTGTTCTGAACATTTCCTTAAGGAAAGCATTATCATTAAACAGAATAGTGTTGTAAATTTATTTCAAAATATCACAAAATCAGTCAAGATTATCTTCACTTAATATCTGCTTATGTCATTTGTGAGTTTTAAAAATATTATGGATGCTACTTTTTGGCATTCTTGTTTTAGCAGATGATTGATAAAGAGACATCATGGCTTATGTTATAAGTTTTGCACTTGCCACACCTTCCTTTATTTCTGAATATCTGTTGTATAGATTATCATGTATGGATTCTGTTTTTTTTTATATATATATTTTACAAGTCTATTAACACAATTTTTTGTTATTGTCTTATATTTGGTGCTGATGTTAAATTTTATAACAGATTATACTTTCTTTTTGTTTTTTTGTGTTCATGCATGCATAATTTGTAATGGCAGAAAAATAAATATTAACTCTATCAGACTAAAATTATGAAATAGTGTATTTTTATGCAATAAGTTTTGAAAATAGAAATAATGTTATATAATGATGTAAAATTTGGAAATTCAATTGAGACAGAAAAAGAATTCCGAAATTTACAAAAGTAGATTTAAAAGCAAGATATAAGAAAAAATAATACGATTAAAGTAGTAATGACATTTGAAAAAAAAAAAGGATATACAATTATACTTTTAAGTCATAGTACTTGAAGGAATAAGTACATATGTCTATATATTAACTTCTTTTCCTAAAGTGATAGGTTACTATAATTACATGATCTTCCCTTAAAATAATTTAATCCATTATCATAATTAGAGCTACATCATATATTTCAATAAGTCTTTTATATCATTAAGATGTATTGGAGCAGTTACATAAGCATTTAAGAAGAGAATTATTTAAAGAAAAAGAATAAAATTTCATACTTTTTTAAAATAAAATAAAAAACCTATTGCTGAAGTTTCTGGAGAGATTTCTGATTGCTGAGAAAAGATAATGGGAAAATATTTATCTGACTAATAGAACCTTGTCTTAAATTTTGGTAAAAATATGATTATTCTCTATTCAGATGATTACAGACTAAATAATAAATAATTGAAAAAACTAATACAATATTTAAATGTTCCATGAAAGAAGTTTGAAAATTTGGTTTGTAAAAGAAAATTTACATTATTTTAAATGGTCTATCAATCAATAACTGAAGCATTTAACAACATGTTATTTGAAAAAGTAGATAATCAGATACCAGAAACTGAAAATTACAAATGCAATATTGTTAAATAAACTTTTCCTTGAAATTTTAACGCATATATAATTAGGAATTTGAAACATTTTAATTGGAAATATTTCCTGAGAAAAAATATTTTAACTTTTTATTTATGCTAGCATGCACACACATCTAAATTGTAATGCAGTTTTTAAATAGTTTATTACAGGGCAAAAACCTCTCTAGTATTTTTTTATTATAGAAAAGCAGTGAAGGAGAAGATGGCTTATCAGGTCATCCAAAAATTTAGTGATGAGATTTTTTTTTTTTACATTGCTAGATAGATACTCATTTACCAACCAACAATTGAATAATGACTAGTTGGATTAGCTAGGGGTTATTATTGCAAAAAAAAATTTGTTTGGTACTTGGTAAAAATGTTTTAAGTTTTATTCTGATTTAAACTTCAGATCAAATGCAAGGGAGATGAATGAGCCGACCATTATTAGTTGAAGTTATTCATATCTTTATATATATGTATGGCTCATTTACAAGATTTTGCAGAGTTAATAGATGAAATATTATATGAGATCTACATGTATGTGGGCATGTGTATCAGTTGTATGAGATAGTGTGGATAGTTGAAGGGTGCTTGAAAGTCTGGGTTCAAATCCTTTATATTTAGATGAAATATTGAAAATATACTTTTCCATTATACTTTTAAAAAATAATTTAGGAAGTTGTGATCTCCTAGTTTTCACACATGTAAATTATGTATAACTGATATAAGACTCGTGCATAATATTTAGAATTCGAGGATAAAAGTGATTCTACTTTTAGTTTAAATGTAAACAGACAAAAATGCTAATACTAGATGGTATGATTTCAATTTGCAATTGCCAATTTTAATAAATTGTTTGCTAATTATATCACAGATATTTATCTAGGTAAATGCAAAAAAAATTTCATTTTACTTTCAATATTTCATATATATATGTACATGTTTTTTTAAAATGAAAAGTTAAATCTCTTGTAATTTATGATTATCAGATTAATAGACTATTTTTTACTGTATATCAAAACTATAATAAATTGAATTCTTAAACAACTATTTTAAATAAAGTTGAATTTCACATGAAAATTTGAACATTTTTTATGAGAATAGTTAATTAGTTTCTCACACACAAATATCATTTTGCTTTTGGAAAAAAAAAAAATCACTTTTAAGTCAGTTAAAGTAATTTAAAGATGCTTGAGAACTTGCCTATAAACCAAAATGGCAGCTCATATTTTTGATAAATATATAGTTTCAAGGGTCTACAATCTATTGAAGATGTGTTAGTTATTATATTAAAATAAATCAATAAATCGCTTCTTAAAATAAATTAAAAAAAAGAATAAGTTCAGATATATATTTTTTTTACCTATAGTGTGGAATGCATTAATAATAAATACGTATAGTGTGGAAGTGATGATTCAGTTGTTTATTTTTGTCAGCAGTTTTTTAGGTAAATTTTTATAGTGATAGAAATTTGGGACTTTCCTGTCACAGAACATGATGCAGTGGAGTATTTCCAAATGAGCAGGATCCTGCCCTTCCAAAAAGTGTGTTAATGATCATGATATGCAACTTTACATTCCAACACCTCCACAATAGAAATTGTACACCATCAACATGAATAAAGTATAAATATTGTATTTATAATTTTTTTTATCATTTTTCTATTAATAATTTTTTTTTAAAAGTAAATATTGTAATTAATTTTTCCACAATGTAATAGTAATAAAAAAATAAAATATAAATATGTTTCCTAGCAGCCATTTTTTTGGAGTTCCTGAAATTGATTTATCAAAAATATGGGCTGCCATCTTGGTTTATTGGAAAACTCACAAGTACCAATTTAAATAATGAATTTGATTGTCTCTGATCATTATCAAGATTAACAATACATCTGTAATAAGACTAAAATACAGCATATCTTTATAAATTATCTGCATCTGGTTGATTAGATTAAAATTGAGATCTAAATGCAACATTATTTTCCAATATAAATCTAAAACATGTGTGATAAAAGAAATTTGTAAATGTGTGATGATTCACAATAAATTACTGTTTGCTTTTTATATTCTATTTTCCCAGATCTCTTTTTAAATAGAAGTCATATTGTATATATACTTGGTTCAAAAAATTAAAATTGGAAAGCTTTTTTAATTATTCCTAAATATGAAGTTTGATCATTTTTTGTTCAAAATTAAGATTCCGGAATCTCTAAAATTTGTTGGTATCTTCTATGAAATCAAGATTTCTTTTTTAAATATGCATATAATTTATTGTAATTATTTCTAATGGATCATTTGTTAGTTTTATTATATATATTGTACCGAGACAAAGTCAGTACATGTATATACCCACACACACAAGCAGTGTAAATACTCTATTTTTTTATTTACTTTCAATTTATGATAAAAAATAAATGTAGTTTTCTTTCAATGCTTTATAAAATACACTATAAAATAAAATGTTAATATTTCTGATTAAATAATTTAAGGCTTTCATATAATCTATTATAATAATATTCTCTAAAAATAAAATATAAAAATATCACTAATATGCCATTTTAAATCTCAATAAATGATTTCTACTTGTATATGCCGCGGGGGTAATTAAAAAAGGGTTTATTTTAAATTATAACTATAGCGAAAGTTAAAAGCTTATAGAGGTGATTTTGAGATTAAATGCTCGACTTTTAAACTAATGTAAGTTAAATTGTTATCTTAAAACACGCACGCATGTATGTATAAAAGGTGAATAAGTATGAATTTTTTCTAACTGAGATTGCAATGTGAGATTGCATAAACCTAAGATTGCCTCAAGCATATGGATTGAATGAACATTACGCAGGACACGGACCCCAACGACAACTCAGAGAATATTGAACTCTGGGTGGAGATTGGATCCTCAGATAATAACCAACCCATATAAATATGAGTCTTAGTCTTTGTCTTTACCTCGGTTACAGTTTTTTTACATTCTTTGTTTTGTTTTGCTTATGCTTATAGTTTTTTTTAAATTCCTCCGGAAGCTACAACTAGAACTTTCTTTTTTTGCTATCCGGTTTATCCAATATGACCACTGTGAAATTAACCCTTAGAGCGTCGACCGTCATGATGGGCTAAGAAACCCCTCAGTGATTGATCGACGCTCCGCCGCCAGAACATCTCCACAGCTATGAATGATCAACAACAGTGCCGTCCAAACATCGTACTCCAATCAGTCCAAGGACGTTCCATTTAACATACAAGAATCGTCCAAACATACTACGCTGAACTTATATAAAATGAATAACCATTTATTATGGAAACAGTATCCAACAGGTTCGAACCCTCACCAAATTAGAAGCAGCAGAAGACTACGCAAAATCCTAGGTAAACACTTTATTTCTTTTATGCTCACATTCATTCTTTACGTAGACTTTAAAAAGGCAATCTCATAAGTAATTAAATTCGACTTTCGTAAATCAAAATATAAAATGATCCGTAATCCCTCATATTGAATCTTAATATTTTAATTTCAACTTTCGTAAATATAAAAATATCAGATGATATATAGTTCCTCTTATTTAAATCTTAGGACTTTTCCTGTTATGAACTTTGATCATAATTATTATTTTCTTTCGCAAATAAATGATAACACACACCTAATTTCAAATGTAAAAGAAGGAAATATATTATATCATCCATGTTTATTATGCATAATATGTTCCTTTCTGTGAAGAGCACACGTCGTGTAACTGCGTGCAAATAAAGCAATTAATTAATGTTTCATTTTTTTATATTCAATAAATTCTTTTTTTATTTAAACAAGTCGAGCATTCCTCAAATCATTCTCTATAATTAAAAAATATATATATTTTTTTAAGTATTATAAGCAGCATTTATTCATGCGATTAATTATTTTAATTTTAAATTTGTCTTTCTTATTTTTTTTTGTTTTGTTTATTTCTTTAAATTTCATCGTGCCGTAAGTCACAATGTTTATTTACTATGTAGTTAAGATAGGTTTAAGAGTTGGGAGGGCCTATTATTAATAAGTATAAGTAAATGTCAATAAAGCTAGTATGAATAATTCTATTGGACTGTATGATAACGGGGATGATATTATAAGCTTCTAATTTTTTTATATAAGGATGCATATGTCAAACATTCGTATCAGTCGCCAAATAACCAATGACCCGGCCCAATATTTGGACCGATCTGTAAATCAACCAAGCTTCTTCTCCATTGGTTATTATTGTGTCTTTTGCCAGAATGATATTCTTGAAACAATTTCATCGCGACCCGGAGTGACCCTTATTGGTCCATGCTGGGAGTTTGAGCTTATGGGCGGGGATTAGACTTCAAATCGTTTTGATATGAGTAAGGTGATGGAGAAATTAAATTGTAAATTAAATCATCGTATCTGGTGCCCCCTTGTGTTGATAATGAACAACTATCGATATAGGAAAATAAATAAAGCTTTACGCTATATCATGTTTGTTTCGGAGCTCTCAATCCCTATATGAACGGTTGAATAAGGGACCGGTCGCAATATATATATATATATAATGATTTTGAATTTTCATAGAGACTTGAGGAAGAGATTAGGTCCTATAAAAGTATTAATAAGTGGCTACATATTCATTATTAGACTTTTAACAAAGTCAGTTCATCAAACTACACACAAACATGTAAATGAATAAATAGATAGCATATATTAATGCATAGAAAAGCAACCATCTTCTTACTATCCTGGAATTGGAACTTGATCTCAAGAGAGCTTGAAAATGAGTATATGTTTAATAATTACCTATAATAATCACACATATATATTGTAATAAGACAAATATAGGGTTACTTGAAATACAGTGGGGAAATGACAAGTCATCATCATCTCCATTGAATACATACAATCAAAGAGCAAATATAAAGGAAGGGGCATAAGGCAATCTGCATAAAATAAATAACTATGATAATTGTAAGTTACTTCACCAGCATTAAACATGACTAGTCAACAATCATCCCTTGTGACTGGATCTAAAAGAGATTCATTATCCAAAAGGTAAACTAATTATTTAGCCAGTGTCAAACTTAGGGCATAATATAAACAATCATCTGCATGTACATACTTAAATGCCAAAGTATCTATCATAATAAAAAAAACAAAGCTGGTATACTGATACATTGCTAATCATCATCAATTCTCTGATCATATAATACCAAAATTATACAATTCAACTATAACCTAATTTTTAATCTAATTCTTATAAACTCATTGTAATCTAATATTACAAAAGGGTAAAAGTTGAAATTCAATACTTTTATAATGCACTAAGAATCTTTTTGGCAGACCACTGCCAGAATTATAGTGCTCTATTAATTTAACAGTTGAAAATTATGCGTATATATGGACATAATTTGAAATGTAAATGAGGCTTAATATGTAAATGCTGCATTTAAATGTTCCATTTTTTCGAAAATGGAATACATGAATCCTTTCTGTTGATTGTTAAATATTTAAAATTCATTTCTAATCTGTATATGTAAAGTGCATTGAATGAAATTTAAAGGTGATCTTGATCTTTGTGCTATTCAGAGAATCATGTGAATGTTCAAACACAAACATTCCCATATATATATAAATTAATCATTATGGATCCTAGGGACTGTGAACAAAAAATATAAATGTATGTGCTTAATATGTATTAATTTAAATAGTATTATAGGAATCATTTACAAATCCCTTAAAACACAATGATATGATGAAATCAGGTCACACATTGCCAATTCATGCTGGAGAAATAAAGACATTAGCACAAAAAAATTAGAAATTATATATTTTAATAATTATTTAATAACCTTAACTAATAAATAAGAAAATTTAAAAAATATGATAATATGACAACTCCAAATATAATCCATTCATCCCAGAAATATAATTTATATAGCAAATAAGATTAACCAATGATGCTTATTACTAGATTAACATTTACTTTCTAACTTATTCCCCCTTTTTAATAATTAAATCTGAAAATAACATTTCACACTAAGATTAAAAATTTAAGATTAGCTAAAACCTGTTTTTTTTTCTTTATAGAAATGTCCCATATTTTTTTAAACTTTTTTAGAGGGAAAAGACAAAAAAGTTTCAACAAAAAAATTAATAAAGATTATTCATTCCTACTTATATCAAAAATTATTTGCAAATGTAGATGTGCTCAATGCAATACTATTTACCATGAATTTTTATTTTACTTTTTTTGAATTTACAATTTTAAGTTTTTTCCATGTCAGTTTTACCTTCTGCTTTCTCCAAATGTTTAGATTAAATAATCAGGTGTTCTTCCATTAACTTTTTCATTTGTAGCTTTAAAGTTCCATTATGATAATAACTTCCAAATAAACACAAATTTCAGATTAACACAAATTAAATTTATCCATTTTCCAATATAATAATTTTCATTCAGATTAGCACAGACTGAGACAGTCACACTTTTGGATGAAACGTAAATCTCATTGCCAATTTTTCCCAGGGGTATTTTACATTTTCTTTTAATGAACAGGCAATCCATTTTAAGAATCATTTGTTTCCAAATTAGTAGTGAGGTTAGTCTTACTTCAGACTAAAAACTTCACTTTTCATTTTTCTCTTCACATCTGAATTTCTGGTGCTGTTTTTTTCACAATTGAATCAATATTGTTTCTCAAAAAACACTGAGGCCTACTGCTTTAATATATCCTGTATCTATTTTTTTTTTGGAAGTCTTTTATCTAGAAATGACAGCATTAAACCCTGATCAATAGATTCTATTTTTTGCAAAAAATTATTTCTCCCTCTTTTTTTTAAATAATTAAGAATTTCAAACTTCTCTGTAGTTATTTTTTTTTCTTAATTATTAATATATTTCAGAGAAAGGCTTTAACCTTTATCATATGCATCTTGAACATTTATAATAGTCAAACAATGTATTTTTTTAACTATAAAGGTATCTCTCAACCTTGACACAAGATAGTGACTTTATAAAGATAAGAACAGCCTTTCTATAAAATATTTATATATTGCCTATATGCTTAATAAATAATCACAACTTTAATTATTAAAAATAAATAGTCCTTTAATTATATCTTACTTTTACTTTGAAAAGCATTAGATTTTTTTAAAGAGATAAAGAGAAAAGGAGGCAAAAAACAACTTTAGTTGAAAACCACATTATTTAACAAGAATCTTTTTCTCTCTTTTTTTTTTAAAAAAATAGAACAAAACAGATATACTACTTATTTCTCTTATTATGTGTTTTTGAAAGTTAAAAACTAGTTGATCAAATTACTTAAGAAAAATAATAAAATCATTAATATTTATTATATTTTTTTATTTTTCTTGTACTTTTTTCTCTCTTTTACAACTACCCTTAATAAACATTAAATATACATATTCTTATTTAAAATGCTTGTACTTCTCATATTATTGATTAAGGTATGTAATTCTTTTATAAGTTTTATAATTGACATTCTAAAAAGATATGAGAAGAAATAACTACTTAAATATAATAATTTGTTTTATGAAGTTCATTTCTTGGTATATTTTTTATAAATTATGTATTTATGCATGCAACATTCATAATTGCATATAATAATCAATTATCTATGGTAATTAAATTTCATGGAATAGAGTCCCTGGCATACTATTTGTAAGGTCTAATATATGTACATATGTAAATATATATTGATTTCTCTGTCTTGAATAGAATCATTTATTTCTAATTTGATATTGATAAATGGGAATGTGGATGTTATATCTACTTTCTGTTGGTGGGTTCTTAGTTTTAAGATGAAATTCTGTATAATAATGAGATAGTTGCTGATTTTCTTAAGCATTGATATGGATTAGCAATTTATTCATTTATTTGCTTATGTGTACTTGGATGAATCACTTTGGCTACATATAATTAAGCTTGTTTTGATATCTGATTTGGATAATATATTACATATGTATGTTTAATAATTATTAGACATGTATTATATTAAAATAATGATATAAACTTATTGTTTTGCACTGAAGCTCACCTCTTTTAAATTTTTATGATAGTTCTAATTATGAAATACTGAAATAAAGTGTGTTTAGAGAGTAAGTATTCAAAGATGATGAGATATTGCCCCAGTATTCTATTGGCCTAATTATACTAAACTGTCATCAGAGATTATACTATTTACATAAATAATAGTATGATAAGTTCATAAGCTTGTCATATTCCAGTTTCAAAAAAAGTAGAAAAAATTGCTGAGAAATAATATTGTGTACATTTCATCCTAAACTTGTAGTAATGAAGAAAATTTTGTCTAATTATAGTTAAATATAATATCACATCTCCAGCTTTATTTAAAGTTTTTTTTTTATTGTTTTATTTATATTTGGTTTGATGTATGTATGTTAAATTTGTTACCAAAATGTAGATTGAGTAACTAGGCAATAGGATGGTACAACCAAATGATCATATTTGATAACATCTCTAGTAAAGACAATTCCAATGTCATATAATTTTAATAAAGCATCTATATGTATAATTTAATAATGGACATTATAAATTCAAAAGATGGGTTTAATTAGTCTCTTCTCTCCACTACTACACACATATTATCAAAATTACATTTGGGCTTGAAATTGTTCTGTTTTAGTAAGTTATTATTGTTTGAAATATTGCTTGGTGGGTAAGGGTCAAGTGATTCCAGTATTAAGGTGACAGATTGAATTGAATAGTTTCATTCATTTGCCTGTATTCAGTCCCCTCCCCCTATTTGTCTCAATTTTGGAATCTATTTGGGATCAGAGTCTTACATTAGGTATCCTGAGGGGGGGGGTAAAATCTTCAGAGCATATTTTTTAATAATTTTTGATAATGATATATCTTATAAACCTTTGATCAATAAAAGTTTTAAGTTGTGTTTTTACTAAATCGTTTTAAAAATGAATTTATCTATTATTTTGAAAGCAGATCTATAATTGCTTATTGGTTTTTGAAAATACGCTCATTAAATCTTGATATTTTACGACCGAATGACTTCAGAAAATTCTTTATTATTTTATTATTTTTAAAATTAAATACGGTAGTTTGTTTTATTGCGAGACCAATTTATTGTAAAAAATAATAATAAACCAATTGATTTTATTTATACAGTTAAATAAATTATAATTAAAAAAAAAAATTGGTTTAAATAATGATTCATTTTAATTAGAATGTCTTGAAGACAAATTAATTTTGAATTAGACATAAATATATATTTAATTTAGAAAAATAAATTTTAGAAGAAAAAAAAAGATATGTATTGGTAGGATAATATAAAGTTTTAATATACAGTATATAAAATCGTAGTTGAAGGGGGAAATTTTTGATAATATAATTATTTAATATTTATAATTTTTACCGATATATATATAAAACATTTGAAAAACAGTGCTTGCATGAGGCGACTATCATCCAATTGTGTATTGTTAAAAGCTGTCGTGTTAATACTTTTTATAATTAACAAGTTATATATACTTTCACTTTTGTATTTTGTCTTTATTTGCTTATGATCATGAATTGTTTCGTTTTTTGAATAGTGATTGATTACATTTTAAATTAAGCTAAAAATTTAGACAATTCATTTTTTTATATTATTATTTTTTCTTTAGTTCATTGAATAATGTGGTTAATTCCTCAGGGAGTCATTAGATATCACAAATTCAGTATGACATTTTCATTAATAAATTGTAAATTATTATATTTTTATATATATTTAAAATGATTTTGAGTTTGTATTTTGTTATATATCTTTAAAAATTATGATAATAGTGAAAACTTTTTTTAAAATTTTACAATTTTTTATTGTAGCTCTAATTATGAAATATTAAATTGTGTTTAAAAAATGGTAAACACCTCATGATATATCAACTTTCTTCTATAATAATATAGTTAATTGTTACATTTTTATTTACCATTGTCAAACTCACTCCACTCACAACTTTGACAGCATCCACCTCATATAAGTACAATAATGGTTATTACTAATCATTTTCTAAACTAGAGATTTTCTTTAGCATAGATATAGACTTTAAATCTCAGTTAAAGATTAATATGTCTGATTTTTTAATTTTAAACTTACACACACATTGAATTATTCATCTTCTTCTTTCCTATGTGTAATATCTTTGATCTTTTTTCTACTTCCAATAATTATTTTTTAATAATTCTGAATAATGTTCCATGCTTTTAGATTTGTCTTAGTATTTTATTTATCAATTTATTAAAGTTATTAAATTCTTTAGCTTTAATATGATTTTCAAGGAAATTCTCTGCAAGTTTTGTATTTGATCAAATCGCTTAAAAACTTTGATACTTTTTTACAGGGTTTTGAACCATTATATTTTTTGTTCCATTTCACTTTAGGAAAAAAAAAAAGATTTCATTCTGGTTGTTCCACAAAAAAAATGGGGGGGGGGGTGCAGTTCAATTCTGAATAATATAGCTTTTAATATTTTTTATATTAATTAGTTTAATAATTCAAATGCTACAATAATTCAAAACATTTTATTAAGTCTATTTTTATAATAATAATATTCATGAAATGAAATAATATCTACCATTGATATGTTTTACAATTTTATAAATCTAAATGAATTTTAAGAGTAAGATATAAGATATGAAAGATATTATAAATTGATATTGAAATTAATAACTATATTTCAACATAAATTGGTTAACACTTTTAACAACTCAATAATTTTTTATATACGAAAATTTTAACTAAAACAAATGAAAATTGCCTCTAATTATTAAAATATCTTCTAATGTACTTTCTCTCAGATTACTTCTTTTTCCTGGAGAATAAATTTTAAACCAGAGAATGATCGCTCAACACTAACTCATGTTGCTAGAGCTTTTAAAACTACCATTGCAATATTATATAAATGCAGATGCGTGTTTTTATTTTCTTCCCAAATTTCTAAAATACATTTTCTTCTTTCTAGTCTTTTTACATTGTCAAAATTATTCAACAAAAATTCAGTCTATATCTGATGAAATAGGTGATCTCTGTGTCTATATAGTTAACTTTTTTTTTTAAAAAAAAAAAACCCTCTAAATCATCTACATCTTCATTGAGTATTTCACTTTTATTAGATGACCCTCCATCTTTATTTACAACTAAAGCCCCAATTTATTCCAAATGCTTTCTAAATGTTGAACAGATGTATTTTTTGCAAAGAATTATGGCAAATTTGAAAACATAAATCCAAGTAAATTGCTTCTATGATATTTGATCATCCAAAATATCAGCAATGAAATTTTTTATTATTCCATCCAAAGTTATGAAAAAATCACTTAAAATTAATTGTTCACTTTGTAATTTCATAGTTCTCTTCAGTTAAGGGTTATAATGTGTTAACAAGTAAACTTAATTTTATTCATTTATTTTCAGAAAAATAATAATCTAAATTATTTTATGACAAGGCTAAACAAATGTTTTTACATTCTAATAAAGTTATAAACAAATTATATGTGTAGTTCCATCTAGTTGTATAGTCCAAATTTGGTCTTTTAATTTTATTATCTTTAAATTCTGATATAAGTGATGGCATTTACAACTTTTTTACTAATTTATGCATTTCAGATATAAAGTTATTTAAATTGCCATTTTAAATAGAATCTTTAATTTATAGTTGCAAGGTATGTGCAGCACATTTAATTCCATTAATATAAGGAAATGCAAAGTTTTCATCGCACAATACAACTTCAGAGTGATTACTACTTTCATTTTCAATAGCTGAGTATTCTTCTATATCGGATCCTAAAAAATCGACAAATTTGATTATATTAGCTCAACTGTCTATAGTAACAGAATAAATTTGCTGTATATCAATATTATATTTTCCTAAAACTTTTCTGTGTTTTTAATATATATTCCAATACATTTTGTTTTTTTTTAAATTCCATCATTCCCAGAGTAAACCAAATTTATTTTACCGTCTGTTATCAATTGAGCACTAATTCCTCAAGTTAATCTATTTAATTGAATAACTATATCAACTTTTAAAGAAATTATTCTTTTTTCAAGTATTTTAGTTATTTGTGCAACAATTTTAGAGGCTGTCAGTATTCATATTTTCAGAATTCATTGAAAAATGTTTGCCAAACACCGTAACAATTTAAATCTTGAATTCTTTAACATTTCAAATAAGCAGCCATTAATAGTATTACACTCTATACAAGGTTAAAGAATTGTTTCTTTATTCAATTTTATTTTTTTGTGAATTTATCTAAAGTTTCTTGTAAACTAATTTTTATATCTTTAGCCTCTTAACTTTGTACACTTTCAAACTTTTCATTATGATGCCTCTTCAAGTGCTGTTCCAAATTTACAACATGATTTCCTTTTATAGCAGAGTTTCAAGTATTACAGTTGTTTCTATTTATTACATTTGAAAAAAATCCCTAGTAGAGTTTGTTCTATATCTTCATATTCTATAATAAAAACAAGAAGAATTTTTTTTAAAAAAAAACCATAAAAACAATAATATATAATATTTATTATATTAAATTTTAAATTGCTAATATGTAATTGATAATAAAAGCAAATATTTGAAAGAGGAATATAAAAATTTATAACATATAAACTTACATTAATGGATAATTAAGGGATTAGCATTAAATCACTGATTAAATCGAAACTCTCAACTTAGCATATGGAATGTCACATTAATAGATGTTGAAGTTATCTACTGCTAAACAGCTCTTAGTTGTATTTCTATTATAATTCACAGCTAACTGAATAACAAAGAAAATATGTTGGCTATTTTGTCAACAAATATAATAAAGTAAAGATAAAATACATCTTAATAGTCACCATGATTGTGCATTGATGATGTACCATTTCGAAAATCGGAATGAAATAAAATCTTAAAAAATTTTCAATTCAATTCCGGTTTACACTCCTGCAAAAATAATGGATTTTTTTTTTCAGTTTCAGTTTAATTATAGTTTGAATCTCTGTTTTTTTTTTATTTACAACAGTCATGGCAGTGCATTTAGAATTATTCCACTTAGTATTTTTTAAAAAAATACATTTCGATGTAATGAGAAATCTAATAGATTTTGCCCATTTTTTCAAATGCAATAGAAGCAATAATTTATACTAAGCAGATCCAATTATTGCAAGCTTAAATCATCAATGGAGTGGTAATGCTATAACCACATCTTCAGAAAGTTTCCAACTCTGTGCCATCTTCAGTGAGAAGCAGAGATACACTGACATATCTAACCTTTATCTGTTTTGTTATCCAAACCAATAAGCTAAGATTCAATAAACCCATTAATGTTTTAAATTTAAAGCTGTAGTTATATAATTGTGATATTAGGCCAATTAAATATTTTAGAAATCTCAGTTTTGTTAACTATAGACACTTTTTATCAATGCTATATTAAATAAAGCATTATGTGAGTCTCTTGTTTACTTCCATAAAGTAAGCAGAGAATCATATGATGTTTTGTTTCATTGAAAACACTGTGGAGGAATGTAACAGTCTTTCATTGCCCTAAAACAATGAAAGCTTATTTGTATTCAATTTTTATAAAATCACAAATACATTTATTTTTTCTGTACAAACAGAATAATGTAGAAATATTGATACATTTTGAAAATTATATGATGAATGTATTTGTATTCATAGTATATTTATTTAGAATGTGTATTAATCATTTGATACTGATTAAAGATTTTATTTTTTGGATTAAACCAAATCCATGTTAACAATATATATATAAATCAAAGATCCTCATGATATAGTGCTTAGTGCTTCTGCCTACTATGCCTATGATTTGAGGTTTGAATTTTTTTACAAACTCCCACTAGTTTTTAGAATTTTTACCAGATATCTCTACCAATAACCTGGAAGAAAAATGTTAAGCCAGCCTAACTAGCCATTCAGAATTGGGCAGAAAATGGTTATTTAGCTGTTGTAAATTAGAAGATAAAACTAGGATGGAAAACCATTAGAAATCTAATTATTCATTATATTATTAAGCCTGTTGATTAATATTTCTTTCATCATTACTTTTTAAAGGACTATTGGAAGATTGTTTGTCTGATATAGATCATTTAAAAACTTTTACATTTCTTATATACTGTAAATTAAAATAGTTTTGTCTATTTATTTATTTGATTAACTATTTTTTTCAAACAACATAATGAATCACTGTTAGACATTAAAATTTTATAATTTCTTCCATTAGAAATTTCAAATGTAAAGTAGCCTTTAAATAGTACTTTTCAGAATAAAAGTCTTTTTAGCAGTTATTAAACAGATTGTTGATTGCTGCCTTTTTTTGCTTCTTGTTTTATCTTATAGCTAAAAATAGATAGTTATCCATTTATTTGGGTTGGATAGAGTCTAGTTCCTGAAAGAAAATCCTAAACCTAATTGAAATTTGAAAAAAATTTCCAAGTTTTACCCAGCCCAGATTTGAACCCACACAATAGAAATATTAGGTTGATGTACCACAAGTATACCCTGAATCCCTACTGCTTACACTTAAACAATAATATGGTTTTCTTAAAATGCATTCAATGTCAAGTAATTAAAGTGTTGAATTTGCAATTTGTTTTGTATTTAATTATCATCATTTTTTTTTTAGAATAAGAAAGTTTTTTTTTTTTTTTTAAACAAAATGTGCATTTACTTGATTTATAACAACATGATGATTTATAATAATGTGAAGAGCAAACATTTCTTTCACTATAGAAATATTCTTTTTATTTGATGTCTATTTTTGGTAAATTACACTCTGGGGAACTACTTGACTGCCATTTGGTGTTCATTGATTTCTCATGCTTGCTTAATTTCACACTAGAGCAGCAGTTTGAAACTTTTTAATTAAATCTTTTTTTATCTTTCAGTTTGTTTGTTTTTTAGTTTTTGTATGAGGTTTAAATTGATAATATCCTCAATTGTTATAGAAACTAATGAACTGTATTTACATATTAAGACACCCTATTTCTGAATCATTCAAAATACACTTTTATAACTAATTCATCATTGATTTTATATTTGGTTTTATTTATACATGAAAATAGTTGGTTTAATTAATAAATAAATTTACAACAATTAATACAAGCATATGTAGAAATATCCTTTTCACATAAAAAGAGCATTATGATCATGTCTTACAATTCAAATATACAAAGCTGACTTATGTTTTCACTGATATGGGCAGAGAAATCTTCAATATGTAAATATTATAATATGACATCATCTAGTATTCATAAATTTACTCAGGCTTACAATAGATAGCTCTAGATTAAAGTGAAGAGAACTGGAAGCATTTGAGTTAAGTGAAAGTAAGGTGGTTTTGTGTTAATATTTATTCATATATATATAATTACAACTCGTCTACAAAGAACATTGGATTTCCACCAACCAAGAGAACAAGCTGGATTTAAAAGTGGTTTTAGTACAGTAGATCATATTCAGGTACTGAGAGAAGTTATAGAAAGGACAAATGAATATGAGTTGTCATTATGTTTTGGATTTGTAGATTATGAAAAGGCATTTGATTCTATAAACATTTCTTCAGTGATTAAAGCATTGGATCATCAAGGTATAGATCCAGGATATTGTCATATTTTAAAGAATATTTATAAAAATGCAACAGCAACAATTAGATTACATAATGACACTGGGAAAGTCAACATTGAGAAAGGTGTAAGACAAGGTGACTCCATATCTCCAAAACTTTTTATAGCAGTGCTGCAAGAAGTATTTTGTGGATTAAAATGGGAAACTAAAGGAGTGAAAGTAAATGGAGATTATTTAAGTCATTTAGATTTCGCAGATGATGTAGTTGTTTTTGCAAATAATGCTTCAGAGCTGCAGGAAATGTTGCAGGAGTTATCAGATGAAAGTAGGACTAAAGATAAATGTTAAAAAGACTAAAGTAATGTTTAATCGATTTGCTCAAAATATGAAAATAAAGATTGATTATGATGAATTAGAAGTTAACAGTTACAAATACCTTGGTCAGATTATTAATACAGATGGAAACATAATGGAGGAAATTAATCATAGAATTAAACTTGGTTGGAGTGCTTTTGGTAGAAATAACTTGATACTAAAAGGAAATATGCCTATGTGTTTGAAAAGGAAGGTTTTTAACAAATGTGTTTTACCAGTTCTTACTTATGGATCTGAGACTTGGACACTCAATAGAAGGGCAATACAGAGACTTCAGATCACTCAAAGAAGTATGGAGAGATGTATGTTGGGATTAACAAGAAGAGATCGAAAACGCAATGTATGGGTAAGAGAACAAACAGGTGTTACTAACCTCATTGAAAAAATTAAAAGATTGAAGTGGAGTTGGGCTGGACATATTGCTAGAAGAGATGATAATAGATGGACAATTGAAATTTTAAACTGGATTCCAAGAGATTGTAAAAGACCCAGAAAGAGACCACATGTGAGATGGATGGATGAAATAAGAAAGTGTGCAGGGGTGATGTGGAGAAGAGAAGCTAAAGATCGGAGAAGATGGATTAAACTTGGAGAGACCTTCATCCTGCAGTGGATTGGTAATGGTTGATAATGATGATGATGATGATATATATGTCAAATAACAAATAAAATTTTAATTAAAAAAAAATCAGTCAGACCAAAAATTACTTTCATAAAAAAGAGATTGTTCTGAGTTTTAAAAATGACATGAAACTAGATCTTGAGCACACTTTTTCAGGGCAAGGACTACTTGTAATTTTTTCAAATGTTGTAGTCTACCACCTATATATTATATGCATGGTTTTAAAATGTCTTTCACTTTCTTTTTTGGAACATTTTGCATTCATAATTGTGAAGAAAAACTGTTCTTCCCATTATATATTAAAACTGTATGTTTTTCTCCTTTTTTTAAATTTAATTCAGACATTGCACTCCTCTTTTAAAATATGATAAAATTCTAATTTTTCACTTTAATTAATTAACCTATTCACTGGCAAAGCAGCCACATTTAATATTAAAAAATTATGTTAAACCACAAATTTTATCATAACTTAAGTTTGTATTATTCAAAAATGACATAATATATATTGTTTGAAACATAAAACATCAAAGAATATAATTAGGCTGAAAAAAATATAGCCACTGATTGATATTCAAAGTAATAAAAAAAGAATAAAATTTTAATATTTCTAATAATTATGTTCGTATTATTTCATAAATTGTAAATTTTCATGCATAAATTTAAAAACTATAATTTTTTTAGTAGGTTAGTTGCATGCATCATTAAATTTCTATCAAATTGATATATAATAACACTTACCTAGGGTAATCTATAACTTGAACACTTTGTAGAATAAAGATATTAGTACCTTTCATTTTTCCTAGTAGCCCTTCAAAATGTTTTTTCATACAGGCATTTGCAATAACAAGTAGTTAATATTGATCAATAATTAGTATAATTTGAATATTATAATAAAGAATTTCAATAAAGTTTGTAATTTATTAAAAAATACTAAAATAGTCACTATTATACAAAATAAAATAATAAAACAAAATAAAAAATGAATGAAATACTAAATTCATTATAGAGTTAAGCTTGAGGTACATAAGTTAGTACTTTATGTCAGTCCAATGTAGTATTATTTATCCTACCTTTATAGGTTTTGAGGGCTCATATTACTTCATGCTAATATGACCAGTAAATTTAGTTATAGCTTCATCAACTGTCTCCTTTGTTTGCATTTGATATGCAGCTTTGAAATTTATATTGCAATAGTATATAATCGACCTAAGTTTATGTACTGTCAAAATCTTTACTTTTAGTATTTACGTATTTTTATTGTTATTAAAATGCAGACAAGACATTATAGAAAAAAATCTAAATTGGGTCATAATATTTGCAAATATGTTTGCCTTTGTCTCATATCAGAACTCCAGATATCATATATTAGACATTTGGACCCAAGCCCATATCATACCAAAAAATGCAGATAATTCACGATATAAATTTACACAATCATGAGCTATATTTTTGATCAGTGTATATGTTAGTTTTGATCATTTTTGTGTATATTTTTTTAGCAAATATAACTTCAAATAATAATTAAAAAATATATAAAATTAAATATTTACCACTGGAAAACTTCTGCTCCCAATAACATTCATCCCTTATACAGTCCTGTAAAATCTTGCATTTTTTCCAATGTAAATTTTATGGTAAACGTAATTCTATTAAAAATGAAAAAACTGAGAGAAAGACAAAAAAATTCAATTTACTTATTTACAAAAATTATCATAAAATTTTTAATTTTTATTGTAGAAAATTGAGGCTTACATTTTCTGAAACTAGAAAAAAACATGGAAACGAAGATGTAAAAAGCAAATGCGTAAACTGCGTAGATTTTCAGCAGTTTTAAACGGAAACCAGATGTTACAGATTTGAAAATTCAAGATTGCACTTTGCAATCGTAAAGATGAACAAAAAACAGTTATCTACTTGGGATTGATGGAATATATCCAATTCTTCTGATTGCATATTTGTGTTGCACAATGAACATATTCAAGCCAATGCATTTGTAATCATCATATATATCATTGGCATTTTGAATGATAGCATATGTCATCCTACCCATTCATTGGCCATTTTTATTGTGAAGAGCCAATTCTCATCTATAATGACTGTATATGTTGAAAAACTTTTTTTTTAATGTAATGTAGCATCAAATACCATTACTTTTTTTAAAAATTCAGGTGGTCAGTCAAAATGTCTTGGCAGTCCATCAGTGGATATCGATTGATGTCTTGTCAAAGAAAGATTGATAAATAGGCAAGCATTCAGACTGAAAATAAAATAATGAAATAACTTTTTATTATTATTGTTATTATAATCATCATCAAGTGGGTTATTATTGGAATTTCACAAGAAGTTTGAGTGACAGAGGTGAGCATTATCCATGGATCTTAAAGTTCCAGAATCTGTGTCTTTACCATTGCATCAAACCATACAGAACTTTTTTATTTTTGATATTACCATAGTTGTTTTAGTGCAGTGATAAAATTGCAGACTTTAGAACTGTAGGTACATGGGTCATGGATCTAGCTTTGTTATTTCTAGTGTTCGGATCCTTTATGAACTGGACAATAAACCATTTAATTATTTTTATTTTATGATTGGTAACTAAGCCCAAATTACTCTGCTTATTAATCAATTCTTTCTTATTGCAACAATACTTTATATTTGCAATGTCCTTACTTTTTTCCCATAATTGTTTTATTTATAGCTGTCATACTTTTTTATTTGCTTGGAATCTTTAATCCATATTTACATTTCTATGATTTAAAAAAAAAGATGCATTGCATAACTGTTTCATGTACTCATACATATATTCTATCTAGAAAAAGGGGATTTTATTCTACTATATCATTTGGTGTCCTTTGATTACATTAATAGATTATTTTAGAGTAGGGTGAAGATGAACTTCATAAAAACAAGTTAGGGTTCCATTCATTAGTCTTGTATCATAAAGAAGGAAAGATAAAGCAAAAGCTTTAATTTATATAACTTGCTGAGTTATTAAGAATAGGACTCATTATATCACCATTAATTGATTTTCTTAAAAGTCTATTGCATAGATGCTAAATAGTCTTAAATTTTGTAATGATTTATTTAGACTTATTTAACTATGAATGGAATTATCTGGATTTTTTTTTTTTTTTTGATCAGGTATATCATAGTCTTAAAAATACAATAATATATTCTAACCTTAATTGACTATATTTATTGAACATCATACATTAACACTGGGTTTTACTTTTATTGATATACTACTTTTATAATAGTGACAGACACTATTATGTCTTAACATCATTAAAGGTTTAAAAACAAATTTTTTGATTTAGTATGCTTACCATACTTTTGATAGACATTTTCTAAAAACATTTATTTATGACTTAGCAGGATATTGATTTAAAAATAATATGATTAAATCAATAAATTGTGATTGTTAGGTTGAATACTACAACTGTATTGCATTTTGTTTAGTCTCTTAAAAAGATATGGATTTTATTATTATTATTTTTATCATACTATTTTTCTTGGTTGATACTAATTGATGTAAAAACAAATTTTGAATCACTAGGCAAGTGTTGTCCATTTATATTTCCTTTGATATTTGTAATTTATTTCTGCCAAAACCAGTCTCAGATATATTTGCTTTTGCTTTGAGTTTTGTATAAATGTGTGCATGTTTTTGGATTGAGGCTTTAAGCTTTTTTATTAGTATCGTAGTGATGAGTGTTCTTTATCTTGTATTCTTGACCTTGAATCCTTCCATAACGCAGTTTGCTCTAGCAGTTCAATTTTAACATCACAATATAAATCTTTATGAACTCTTCATTTATTAGAATGCATTTTATTGTTCATGGAAATATTTATCATATATTTGTTACTCTTCCAGTTTAGGATTTCTGTGGGGAAAAAATAATAACTGTTTGTTGGTGGCCCATAACAATAAGCCTCTCCTAAGTAGTTCTCTTGGGCTTTGTCTTCTGTCGTTGTTATCCAAGAGTGGTTTTATTTAAAAACTTTATACCATTTTTTTTTCTGCTTTCTCTATTCACTTAATAGTGTTCATTCTGTTGATAATTGTTCATGTAATAATTCATCTTATCTTATGATTTATGTACCCTGTGGAATAGGTAGAGTGTCCAACTTAAGGTTAGGAAGTCCCAAGATCATTCTAGTTCTCGCAGGTTTGGTGCTCAAACTTTTTATGAAATCCTGAGAAATAAAGCCATGTCTTTTTTTTTTTTTTTAATTTATGTATCTATTTTCATTTTAGACTTATTTGTATGTGTATTTAATATTGTTATTTAGAGTTCCTGACATTCTTTTTTTTTTTTCAGATTTTAATTAGTAATCTATAGATTCTCTTCATTAACTTATTCTTATTTTATTTTGTGGAATTACATTAATAATATTTTTCATTGTATACCACATAATCATCAAATCATATTGAAATCTATAATAAATCAGTAAATTAATAATAATAGTAATGGAAAACTATTCAGGAAAGTTTAAAATTTTTAATAAAATAATATCTAATCATTGCTTTCCACCAGGTCAGTCATAATCATAGTATTACAATAAAATATATAAATAAAAATATACATTAAAATTAAATATGCCATGATAATGCGGCAGTCTTTCTTGTTTTTTTGCTGTTGATATTATTTGCTGTAAACCATGAATTTATAAATGTTAAAATTTTTAGCTTTCAAACAAGGTATAGAATTACTTAAAAATAAACGATAATAAATTTATCAATTTAACAAAATATTCTATTCCACATTATAATATTAAACTTGTTTTTGATTGCGATTCAAAATTTATTGCTGGGAATTGGAAGCAAAATCATATTTAGAAAATATTGCTGATATTGAAACATACTATGAAAATAAACCTCAATGAGAAGATATTATTGATGAAATTTCAAAAGTATTATGTCTACATACATTTAAAATGAGTAGTAATATATACAATTGATATAATAATTTAAATGAATCTAAATCATTTTTAGAATATAATAATGTTAAATGTTTAAAGGAGGATAAAGGTAATAGAGTTGTTCTTTTATCTATTGAGGATTATAAAAATAAAGTTTATAATCAAATAAAATTTTAAATTACATGATGAATATAATTTCAAAGGAGAAAAAGATAAATTCATCATTTCAATATTAAGACATTATCAAAATAAAGCAATTGATAATTTGAATATAAAAAGATTTATCCAACTGCAGCTATTCCTCCTAGAATTTTTGCAAATATAAAAATGCATAAAGAAAATCAATCTCTTAGATTTTTACTTGATTTTAGAGGCACATATTTTTATAAAACAGTTAAATTAATAGTTGAATGGTTAATTGGACAAGTTGGTTTCAGAAAATTTGCTATAAAATCTTCATTTGAGTGTGCACAGATATTAAATTCACAAATGTATAATCCTAACAATAAACTTGTTTCATTAGATATAACAGAACTTTATGGTTCAGTTTCACAAAAATTATCTATTAATATTATTAATAATAATTTAATTAATAAATTTTAATAAGTACAAAATAAATTTTATTATTGATGTTCTTAAATGGATGGATAATGATATTACAGCTCTTTTTAATGGTGAGTTAATGGAACATGGATGGTCTATTGGACTACTTTTAAGTGGAATTGAATTAGAAATTATTCCCAAAAAGTTTGCTACAGCAACATTACCTTTATATATAAGATATGTGGATAATGTTCTTATATATTGTGCCATTACAATTTGGTCACTAGACAAATTTATAGTAATGTGCATGTAGAAAAGGTAAAACAAAATCATCATCACAATTTTATATAACCATAAAGGAAGTTGTAGGGCATCCAAGTTCAAACCTACCAGATCAAAATTCTAAAAGCTTTAGACAGAGAATAGGTCAACAATTATATGCTTTATTTGTTTGTGTGTTGATAGAAAGGTAATACACACATTTAAACTATTTAATATTTAAATTTTCTTTAAAAAGCAAAGTTACAATGCATACATATAGGCAATGTATGTGTAAATTATTTATTTGTTTTATATTTCAAATATTCAACATTTTAACTTTCTTTAAAACTAAGCTATGCTTGAACATTTTATTCTATACTTCTATTTTGCTTTTCTTTAATTATAAGTGGGATTTAAAAGTTACAGATTTAATTAAATAATTGGGTTATAATTACTAAGCTAGCAATTATAGTATTTAAGGTTAGTTTATGAATGATTTGAAAGAATGAAGGATATGTGTACATTACATACAAAATTTTACATTTCTTAAATATTGAAAGAAAAGGAAGTATTAAATCTGTGAAATTATTTTTTTTGTACAATTTTTTTTGTTAAAAGAGGAAATCTGTTTAATCAGATATCGATCTTTGTAGCAATTTTTTTTTGTAAATGATTGTTTCACTTTGGAATTTTATAATGAGTCAGAACTGATTTTTGAAATTGTCTTATCAAGATCTAAAGAAGGAAGCTCAAAGATTTGAAGTGTTACCTGGATGTTAAAAAGAAAGAAAAAACAAAAGAAAGGAAATAAGAATTGAGTCTATTTTTTTTTTAAAACAAAAGTGTCTGGAAAAAGGATTGAACTTTTCAGTTGAAAAATAATATAGTTGAAAATAAATTAGAGATCTAATTAAAACAAATTTGTCCAAAAATAGCAAGTGATGCTATCTCTGATTGGTTAAGTTAGCTAAAAATTGGATATAAAAAGCTGTCTTGGATTATTTTTATTATTGTGATTGATTCAGATATTAAACTATAATATTGAACGTTGAAAATATAAGAGATGGCGGGCTAGAAAAATTATATGTATGTTCCATCGATTCCAGACCATCTGGGGAGGCTGCACATCACATAGGAAAGAAAAGATGTTGTGTCTAAAATAATATTCTACACCTTTCAACTGACCAGATAAATAAGATGTTTTTAATAGAAGTAAGAAAGCATTCACCTGCATTCAAAGAAGTTGAATTAATCTACTGATAAATATTAATCATCAAGTCCAATTAATTGTTACAACAACTGATTTTAAACTCAAGAAAATTTACAAATGGGGAAACAACTGCTGTATTTCATCCACATGCTTGACAGGAAAAGAAGAAAAATTAATATAATGATTTCCAAATTGTCCACTAAAGCAAATAACCTCAATAGAGTCATCATCATTAAATAGTTATACACCTCAAGAAAGAGATTGTTCCCACATAGTAGCTGCAGAAATATAGACAAGTTTGAACTCTTGGAAATTCGCCACAAACAAAAAAAATCGGTAATATGACTTTTTATATCTATTTTCTTTATGATATCAGTCTTAAGAAACATTTTAGCAATAAAGTGGTATATTTTTATTTAAAGAACTTTAAAGACTATTCAGATCGATTAAAAAAAGAATGTCTTACTAAAAATAACTTTGAGCTTCATAAATGATCTTGAATGTATAAAATGATTTGTTTATTAATTTTAAATATTAATATGTAAAACAATTTTTTTATTTTTTTTTATGGTATTATGATTTTAGTTTTAACTAATATATTATTATTATTTTGGGTTTTAAATAATATTTTGTTATCATGGGATAAAAACGACATAATAATGATATTTTATATGTGTATAATTGGATTGAATGAGGAGTAAAAGTAGTGTTAGAATATTAGATTAGTTTGTTTCATTAAGTATAGATTTCAGAGGTAGAAGAGAGGGGGAGAAAATAATTTAAAACTTGTTTCTAAAACTTGCTCTTTCAATTTTACTAACATTTCTATTTTTATTCTATTTACATGTTGGATTTTTAAGTATGTGTGCTAATGAGCAGATAATATTTTTTTTTAATACTTTTCTCATGGAGTGAAAATCATGGTCAATGTGACGTCCAACTTAATACAAAAATACATTTGAAGGGAAAGGGGGAAGAACTTAAAATTAATCTGAGGAGTGTTATATAATCAATTATTATTATTATTCATGTCAATTTTCATATTATCTAGAAATTTTTCTGTATATGTTAGAAATGTAGTAATAAATATTAGTTTGTTTTATTAAACGAGGCGTATATATTTCATTAAGTGTAGTCTTTGTTAAGTGTGATTATTCATCATCATCAATGGTTGAATATTAGTTATTTAAGATATAAGTAAGTATGTAAAATTAAGCAATAATTATCATTTCTTTATAAAATTTAGTTTTATGTTTAGCTTAGTCCTAGAGCTTAATTAAACCCTTGTCATTATCGTTATTATTATCATCATCATCATCATCGTCATCAACGTTTTAATTAATGAGCTGTTTAACTGTTTAAAGGCATAAATAAATATTGATTTCATAATATTTAGTGATTTCTTAGTATTATTATAACACATCCCATCATCTATTTCATGAAGGATGAGTGAATTGCCATCTAAATTAGTTATATATAATCTGAGCTAGTGAACTTATAAAAATATTGAAACAATTTGTTATGTTAAGATCTGAGAAATGATTTATGTTCAATGAACTCCACTTTGGTTTAAAGATGTTTTACTTTTACCTAACTATTAGTGCTTCTAGTGATATGGCTAAAAAGAAAATCTCTCATTTTTTTTATTAGAAATAAAGTACCAAAAAGGGATTCAAACCCGGTACATGTAAAAGGTTATTGGATATAACCATGTCTAGATTCAGATAATCTAGTGGCGCCCTGCTAGACCATATTCACTTAGTATTTGTTTAAACATGCACTTAACATCAAACCAAGGAATGAAAGTGGATAAAACCTACTGCCTGTATACCTGAGTTATATTTTATTGAATTACTAGTGTACACACTTCACGTGATTTCCATACTACTTGTTATAATAATTTGCTTATAATTCTTGAACTCCTTTACTCAGATATAATAATATCTTTTGATCATCATTTAATTTTTGAACCTTTACTTAGTTATTTCTATTTGAACTCTTTTATTTTGGTTACAATATATATATGCTGAAGAGAAAATAATTATTGATATAAAAGAAAAATTCTCTCTTTTATTTTCTTTGGTTTGGACTGTGGAAGTAGAAGATAAATTTGGTGGTATAAGTTTTTAGATATGTTGTTTTCAACATACAAATTCACAAATCAGTTATTAAATGGTTATAAAGCCTATCAATATTTGTGGTGTATTTGATCCTCATTCTTTTACTCCAATTTCTCATAAATTAGCCGGATTTAAATTTTTTTTATATAGAAACATTAATTTACATAAGTTTGAAGCAGATAGAAGAAACATCAAAATTTATATGAATAATAATAATAATGATGGTGATGATGCATGGATCAGTCTTCATTATATATCTAATACATCTAAAAGAACGAAAACAATTTGTTCAAATGGTTATAATATCAGTTTTAGAACACCTAATCTTAATCAAATTTTAAACTATACTAAAGATAAATTATCTCCAAACCAATCTCTGCAAATAGTTTATAAAATTAAATGTAATGAACCGAAATGCAATGCAATTTATTATGGAGAATCGTATGCCAATTGTGCTACAAGATTAGCACAACATAAATATTTATATGAATGTGCTAAAACAGACTTTAATATTAAATCTACATCTTGATTTGCAGTATTATCATGGTTGTGCTATGTTGGCCAGTTCAAAAATGATTTTGTTCAATAATTTAAGAAAAAATCAAGTTTTTTATCAACCAATGATAGAGGAAAAATTCTCAGCCATGTTAAGTTTGGTTGGAAAATGAAATTAAATCTGGACACAATTTTGATCCTATTAATATTGATGTTGTTTGTTCTGAATGTAATGATTGAAAAAGAAAATATAAAGAGGCATGGTTTATAGCAAATACTATCAATGCAATAAACAAAAAAGACTCGTGCATTGCATTATCATGTAAATAGCATATTTATTGTAGTTCTACGATTATGACCGACATGGTCAAAAGCAATGCTTAGATATTAATTTTATTAAAAATTTTAAACTTTCCTGAATAGTTTTCTGTTACTATTATTATTATATTCAAATTAAGGAAAGAAAATATTTTATTAAATTAAATCAGTAAATTGTTTTTGTTTTTTTAAAAAAGAAAAAAAATATCCGTTTGATTAGTTTTATATAAATAGAAATTTGAATACAAGTATAATATATATACTGAATTTTAGATGTAATTAGAAGGGATTTGAACATATAATATGGAATGGATAGCTAAAAGGAGCTTGAAAGTCTGTTCAAATTCCTTCTAATTACATAAAAAGAAATTATAAGTATTTTAAGCACCAGACAATAGATAGACTCATTGAATAAGAAATTGGAATCCCAAAGATATTAAGTCTACCAATAAAATAAAATAAAAATATGGTAATTGAATAATGAAAGCCCATGATTGGTCTATACTTGGTGAAGACATCTCAAATGAAATTTCATGTTCATCAAAACAAAGCATCAAAGATGATTGCAGAGATGTTTACAAAATGATTTCATATTTTTAAATCTATAGGTATTTTTTTGAAGATTTGTGCAATTCTATAATTGAATTTACTTTTTAGAGAGATGGCAGGTAAAACATCCTCTAAAATATTCCCACTGCATGGCAAAAATCTTTTTAACAGCGAAATAGAAGACAGCATTTTCCAGTTGCCTGTAGTGGTTTTCCAACCTCATTTTACCATCTAACTATTTTTAGCTAGATATCCATTTACCGTCCAATATTGGATGACTACCTGAACGAAAAATCTCAAGCTTGTTGAGAAAATTTATTTTTAATTATCTCAGAGACGGCATTTTATAAAAGCATTTATAATACTATTTCTCTATAATGTTGCATCATCATTATTTCAGATTTTTTATTTTTTCATTGGAAAATTATCTTTAAAAGTGAATAATTTTCAAATGATGGAATTAAAAATAACTTTGAAAGTAAAACTAAAGAAAAAAATGAGCTCAAATTGTTCTCATTAGTACAATTATATTTTTTTGTTTTGCAGATAAGTAATACAGTTAACAGAAATCTTTATCCTCAAAGAAATAATAATTAGGTATCCATTTACTGACCAATATTGAATGGTTAACTGGATTAACTATGGTCTGACTACCAAAAAGAAAATTTCCATGCCTGCTTGTTACCTTAAAAAAATATCCAAAAGTCACCCATCCTGGACTTCAATGCAGAATCATGGGCGTGATATTCTTATGCGCTGATGCTGTGAGTTTTTCTTTTTTAAATGTGAGGATGATTTTGCATATTCCCTTTGCCGTTATCAGGATTTGAAGCTCAATTATTATTCAATCATTTTTATTCTACATATTTTCAATTTATTTCTTAATACATTTATTTACAAAGATATTAGAGTTTGAAGATTTATTTGCAGCCACCACCCCATCCCCCGATTATCATTTTGCAATTTGTTACTTGCAGGAGTCACTTTGTCTGGAAGTTGTTTGATTGTTATCGTAAGATATCTAGGTTTGTTTTATTGCCAAAATTAGGCTATGGATTGATTATTTAAGATTCCAAAAACTGTTTTAGACTTTTGCATCCCGCGACGCTATGGCTAATAATTGACGCTATTTATCTAGGAAGAGTTCATTTCTAACAATAATTGCGAATATATTTCTGGGCTTAAATTTTGCATTCTGAGATGAATTGTTGCTTTTTTGTTTGTTTGTTTGTTTTCATAGATAATTGTTATTACAGGGTATTGATTGACCAACTTCATTAAGAAATATTAATTAAAATTTGTCAATTATTATGTTGTTGAAGTTAATAACCCCCTTCCATCCCTGTAGAATAAATATTTTTAAAATTAAATTGCTAAAAATGATACATAAATTGTGCAAAAAATTATACTTTATAAATTGTTTTTGTAATTATTACATTAAAGAAGTTCATTCTGCTATTTAATTTGTAATTTATCTGTTATAAAAAAAATTTTAGTGTTCGAATGTCACATGACCGTTCGTTTTATATATTAGACATTATTTTATCTATATACAAGTTAAAAAATAATTTTTTATACATTATAATACATATATTAATATTTTGAACATTAAATAATAGTAAATTGACTTAGTTTCATTTGTTATATTTTTGTTTTGTCTTGTTTCAGGCAAGTTGGCAAAGATCTCACCATTCCAGGTGGTACTCGAACCATTGATGCCAAAGGAAAACTGGTTATGCCAGGTGAGACTAATATTTAATAGCTTTCATATGGGCTATCTGTAATTAGTTTTGAGTTTTCTAGTTTATATATACATGGATTAATTTGAAATATTCCCTTATTTCAATAAAAATATAAACAATATACACATAGCTTGCTCATTTAACTATTTAAAGTCTGTATTTTAATGTATATATCTATACATATATGTACACACAATGAGAATGTCATATATAAATATATGCTGTAGACCATAATGATAAATGTCTTCACCTGCCAAATCCAAAATATAGTATCTTAAATCTAGGAAAATTTTTTATTCAATATAAAACAATACATAAAATTTCTAATAAAGAATTGCTTAAAAAGGAAATCATGACAACAAATTTTATTGATATAAATTATAGAGGAAATTATAATTGTTTGGGCATGCATGTTATATGAATAACATATTGGAAATTAAGAAGACTAAATTTTGATATTTCATAAAAATGCAGAAACAAAACAGAATATGGAAAGATAAAGAATGTTATAAAGCTAATTTGCATTCATCCAGTTTTTTATGGAATAGACAAACTGTTAATGATTACAGTATCATATATCTACTGGTGCAAAGCCCATGATTTCTGATAATGATAAATACTGAATTATATATAATAGATGATATTTATTTATATAAAATATAAAGTACCATAAAAATATAAAATTTTATTAAAAGTTTAATATTTAATTTTATTAATAATTATTATTGATATCTTTAAAAAAAAATAATTTCTTTTATATTGTTGTTGAAAAAATTATTAAAGATTACAATACATATGGTCTTATAAGGATTGATAATCAAAAGTAAAAATATGAAACATTGAAAGGATCTTTTTAATTTTGATCTTATAAATTAAAATAAATATATTTTGTAATTGATATGTTTGGGGTTTTTTTGTTTTGTTTAAAAGCTATATTTAATGGAATAAAAGTTTTTAGTATTTGGAGGTTTTTTTTTTTTTTGCATGATCTTTGTAATATTTTTTACATTATTCAAAGAATTTATTAATATTGCCACACACAGCAAGCTAGAGTAATCAATGGATGCCAGAAGGCTTATGCATAAAATCCCATCTAGTGCCTACTCATCCAATATCCCCAGACTAGTTTCTGGCTTATGGCCTTCGTCAGTGAGGAGCCTTGGATCTGAGAGTACTGCATCTAGGTCTTAGGATCTAATGCAACTCTCCAGCAACCACCTTTTATCTCCATTTAACTACAAAACTATGAGTCTTAAATTGAAAACACCTTAATATTTTCTATATAGTCATATGGGTCTGAACCCAGTTCAGTACCCATACATATTGGTGTCTTGGGTTTTTAACAATTATAGCCATCCGTAACCTATTAGGCAGGATTGGTTTTAAGCCAATAAACATCACATGACTATCTCCTCTTATGCTTGTGTATAACTTGTTAAAACAGGCAAAACTCACTATATATATTACCACACGCAGCAAGTTAGAATAATCAATGGATGCCAGAAAGGCAATTTGTCTCATATATAAACATATATCACTGTGTGTTACAAGAAGGAAATTAAACCAATACAATTAGGACAGTTCTCACTTATGGACAAGAAACTTGATACTTATAATAAAATAATTCAGAAAATATAATCTTTGAGAATAAAACATTGTGTGAGAAGTATCTCAAGGTGAGATTGAGATTAAAATAGGTGAAGCTATAACAGAGAAGAAATTGATTGCCAAGAGACATATCAGCTGATTAAGAAAAAAGGTATCCAATGATGAAAGTAAAAATTGTGGATTTTAAAAGAATGAATAGGCATCTAGAAACCTCTCTATATAAGATAAGTGAAATAAATAAAAAATGTGTAATATTTAGATGGTAAAAAGAAAGTCTATAAATGATAAATCTTAAAATATTTAAAATATGTTCATTTTTATGGTTGAGAATTATATAATGTAACAGAAAATTTCAGCAATTGTCTATACTCTAAAGCAGTGGTCTTCAATCCTTGGTCCGCAGACGGTGCCGGGCCTCAGAATTTTTTTACCGGTAGACTGGCAGGAAAGTTTGTAATAACAAAATAGTAAAGTTTAAATTTTTAATCAATATAAACAATTTTTATTTATCTCATTTTTACCCAATTAAAAAAAAAGAAACAGAACGAAAACAAAATCTAATCAATCATACTTAAATTAATTTGTTTTTCTAGTTATCACAGATGTTTATGGGGGGGGGGGATAGAATTAAATTTTTTATTACTTTTCTAAAAAAATTCAAAATTAAAAAAAAAAGTTTTTTATTATACAAACTCCATATATATATATAACTTCATTTTTTATATTTAACATTGTTGTTTTGATCAGTTATAACAATTATGCTCATCTAAGGCTACGCAGTTTACATCTTTAAAAAAATTTATCTATAGACTTCTGCCGGTCCGCGAAACCTTAGCCTTATTTTTGGAGGTTCACGAAATCTTATTCTTATTTTTACCGGTCCGCAGATGTGAAAAGGTTGAAGACCACTGCTCTAAAGCTTGAACTCAAGTGTTATTTTACTTGAATAATTAAAATTTTGACTACAGTGTGTGCCACAATCTCCTATTCATGATCGATTGACTAGCTTCACGGCATTAATTATGCTACAGACACTAACTTCACATTGATACCTCCAGGTTGATTAGCTCATTTTCAAACACAACTTTTATATTTGCATGACTAGATATTAATAGATATATGTAGACTATATATTATAGAATACCTATGTAGAGACTAAAGAGATAATATTATAAAACTACTTTTAAATTAACAATATGAGTCATTAAATGTAATAACACATATAATATTTTGGATAATATTCTGACCTATATATCTTTCTTTGTCTTCTCTTTAATATAATAGTCATATCTAACATTGACTAATTATTTTATTAACGTTGTCAGCAAAGAATATCCATCTCACATTTTGATTTCATTTAGAAAATCAATATGCACCTCCTTTAAAATTATTTACATAATAATTATTAAAATAGCAGAATTAAATTATACTAAAATATTTGAGTAATATTAATTATTTTATACAACTATTAATAAATGTATATAAAAACAAAAAATATTATTAAAAATAAAAAATTACTATTTTCATTTCAACAATATACAAATTGGAAATTTATTTACATTTTCTTAATATATTTTATAATATTTATTTTATAAAGCGCAGACGGTATTGAAATTAAACTGAGAGAGTGAAAACTTCTCAAGCGCTTATGACTATCACCAGCCAATTAGATCAAGCACTGAGACAGAGAATTTAACAAAGAAAAAGGTGGTTCCATCTTCCTTACTTGTTTTTCTATATATCACGCTGTATGTTTGTAATTTGAACTCAGTGTGTTGAGTGTGGAAATATTTAAGATTCACGCTTTCAGATCTAAGCGCTTTAGACTAGCTTGGATATATAGAAAGACAAGTAAAGAAGAAGGTGGAACCACCTTTTTCTTGTTAAATTCTCTGTCTCCGTGCTTGATCTGATTGGCTGGTGATAGTCATAAGCGCTTGAGAAGTTTGCACTCTCTCAGTTTAATTTCAATACATTTGATCTAGATTTGAGAGCTGTTTTTTTTTTTCATGCATATGATTTAATTTTAACCAAGGTTTATTTGTCCTTATTGATCATTCTGTATTGAAAATTTCTTCAGTTTTGATGAGGTTGAGAACATATTTTCCTGAAACAATATCTTTTTTTTTTTTTTGGTATACAATTGTATTTTTATAGGTTATATTTATTTGTTCATGATTCAACAAATAATGACAGGTATTACCATCACGGGAGATTTTACCCTAACATCCTTTTACATTTGACATTATGTAGTTTAAAAGAAATTTAGTAATCTAAAATAAGAATATTTCTAGATGGTATCATTATTCTGTCCTGTAAAATTGTTAAACAGCATATAGAAATATACTATTTTAAATACATTTTATTAATTTATTGCATCTTGTAAATTTCTATCAACTTTTATGTACTTTTCTTTGGCTTGTTTGCAATATAGCAAGATTTCTTTAATTCTTCCTTTGTTTTATCATCAACTTTTGCTAATGAATTATTTTTCATACTAATGCTAACTCTATAAACTTTTGAAGAGTAGAATTACTGTTAATTAACTAATACTCTTTATAATACTTGTTTATCAAACCATCAGTATTACATGCAAATATGTTGTTTTACAAGTGTCAGACTTATTCCATCCACAACTTTGACATAAACCACTTTAAATAAATATATTAATATGTTGTTCCTGATCTTTAATATTCCAGGTTATTTTAAATCACAAAATAATTATAATTAATTCTGGTGTTGTTTAATAAATCATACATTATGCTTTCTTTAATTAATATTTAGAAACTTATTTAATCGTTTCTAGTGTGTATGTATTTTTTTTTAACAATAGGTTTATTTATTGTCATTATAAACGCTTATAAGTTTAAACTTATAAGCGTTCAATTCATATGGTATCTTTTTAATTATGTCATTATAAACCAAATTTTGGTTTTAACATAATTTAAATATTTTAAAATTGGGACTTGCTTTCATTGAACAAAAATAAAATAACTTATATTTCATAATCTTGAACATTTTGCATTAGGTTTATTATCACATATACTTCACTTTTTTTCAGAATGCATTCTTCAAATTTTTGACAAGAATTTCTCACCTAATTACATCTCCCTATTATATTATTAAATATATTACTTAAAGGTACCTGTCACTAATTCAGACATTATTTTCAATAATATTAATAATTACAATAATGAGAATTATTCTTTTGCTTTTTTGTGTGTGCTTTAAATCATTGATACACACATAAATTGCAACTGCAATATTTAAACAGAGGCTAAACTGTCTATATAGTAGCACCACTCAGTACAAGCCAATCATGTGATGTTTAGTGATTTCATTTCATATCTTTCTTATTAAGATATACATACCTTTGTAATCCCATTTTTAAAAAAGCTAAATTAATTTAATCTAATAGTCTTTTTTTTTTTTTAAACTGGTCATATTGCCAATTCAAATATCTCTTTAACTTTGATTCTGCTTTAAAAGGTAGCTTGTTTTATTCTTTATATTTTCCTTTAATGGGATGGTATTATCACAATATAAATATATATGTATATTTGAATATTATTTTATCTATGAAACTTTATGTATGTGGTGAAACTGTTTGACTAGTAATACTATCTGTATTTAGTTCTTTTAAGATACATTGTTTTGCTGTATTTCTTGTCTGTATAGTTTGAAGCTGAAAAAAATTTTTTTATTCATGACAGAAATTTTATAAAAATAGTATAAAAAGTAGCTAACATCTCGGTATGATCACAGCATATTTTTTCTTCATTCTCCAATGAAAGTGAATTTATATTGAAGCAATAATTATTTATTATATTATTTTTAAAAGAATTATAGTCTTGTACTTAGGTAAAAATTGTCTGGCCTGTTTCAAAGTACACATTAGAAAAATATGATAGATCAACTTCTCTTTTAATAATTGTTAAGCAATGGCACTATTATTCTAAATAGTTATCATCATATTCAGGATATCCTGTATAAAAATTGTGTTTAAATGTATTTTATTCAAGAAAATATTAAACAAACAACACATATGCATTTTATGTTAAGTATCAATTAAAATTTCTTTCTTACTATTTTAGATTGATTTGATCAGTAATGTAAATATAGCTCTCTATATTCTAATATTTCAGACTGCAGAAAGGAATTTGATATTAATTGAAAAGAAACTTTTTGATTTCTCATTGATATCTTAAAATTAACTAAGCAGAATAAATTCTTAATGTTCACTCTATACATTTTTATCATTGCTTTCTATTATTATTATGTGATTATTTGTATGGCAAGTGAACATAAGATGAGCTGATCACTACATGCATCAGATCGCATGATGAGTTTATTGGATTCTTTCTTCTGTTTTTAAGATCAAGAAACACCATGGTCTTGCTTCTCAGTTCCTAATGAAAGCAAAATAAATGTATATGTGAATGATTTTTTTTTATTCTTCTAGCTATTTACAATTATGATAAACTAAATTATGGCCCTTATTCCCAAGGGCTGTAAAGTCACCAAATAAGATAACAGTTGGCAGCTGAATGCGGACAATGCTAAAAATCTCCTAATTGTGACCCATGTTGCCATTTAAGGTATCTACTACTGCAAATTACTTTCAAATGAAGGGAGATTAAATTAATTGAAAAAAATAACTGTCTAGTATTAAATGGATCATTGTTGGTCTTTGTGAAGTTAGAAAAAAAGATGAAGAGATAATTGCTTTAAAAACAGATATGTATTTTATTACAAAGACCCAAATATTCCAAGTAATAAGTGGAGTAGGATTTATTATAAATAAAAAGTATTTGCCAAATGCAGATAATTTGAGTTCATGTTTATTGTTATGAAAAAATAAAGAATTTTTATGTAAATGTACATAACTGTCTTTGAGCAAACCAAACAAACTTTTAAAATTGTCATAGGAGACTTTAATGATACAATTAATAAATGATGGAAAGGTGAAAGTGCTATTAGTAAATTTGGTTATGGTGACATAAATGAACAAGGTCTAGGATTGTGGAGTTTGACAAAAAGAAAAATTACATATTATGAATTAGGCTTTTTTTTTCTTTTTAAATAAATACTAAACAGAAATGGATGTAGAAACATATTATTTTTAAAAGATTCAAACCCGGAAGTGATTATCAATTAGTTGAGTATAAGATATATGCTAATATAAAATTAGAGAAACAAAAGACATTAAAAAAAGACAGTATTAACAAATGATATTTCTAACCATTAGAAATATTCCAGTGAATTTAAATTAGAACCTGAAAATCATTTTAAAATATTAACAGACTTTGAAGATGATTCAGACAGGAATGAAATTATTAAGAAAATAAGTGATACTACTTTGAGAACTACAAAAAAGATAACTGATATGAAAAAGCAGCAATTTACAATATTTTTTTTATGAGAAGACGACGTATGATGAAAAAATATGAAATTTTTTAAAAATAATGCATTAAAAAGAATTGAAGAGTTAATGATGATATAAGAAAATATAATAGAGAATTAGAAAAAAAACTATAGGAAATGTCTCAAATATGTAAAACAATGTATTAATAATTTTTATTGATCATTCATTAGACTAGAGATTATCCAATAATGAATAATATTTCTGTAGTGTAATTTTTACTACACCACTCTCGCCCAAGGTAGGGCAGCATATTTGACACTTGTCAATTAAATTGTATTATTTGCTACTTATATATATATATATAGCGTACAAT